>OX243813.1:39127308-39298573 GCA_945859605.1 Lumbricus rubellus
GATTATAATTCTGCTGCGTATGATCATGGCAAAACTACCGTGATAACGTAATGATGAAAACTACTACCAGTAACGTTGCGTAGTGACTCAGACTCAGAGTACTGCCTATAATTATACAGCGCCTCTTTAAGAGTATCTATCCAATGGCGCACATTGGATCTATAACACCAGCGTCAAAACCATTATAACTATAAACGTGTAGAACAGAATACCATCACTGAAAATGGAAACTAATTATGTCAACGCTGTGAACAAAACTGTAGTTATCTATATAATGATAAATCTCACTTGTAAACACAGCATCTGAATTCATCATTGATTTCAAATAATAATGAAATAACCTTACAGTATAACTGCAATAATTGTAATTCTTATAATACTACTAATCATGATACGTTTTGTTTCGGGCTTGTTAATCTATGGTACTTTTTCCAATTTTTCCATTTTTCCATGGTTTTACTGCAATCCTACTAATTATCATCTTATCATCAATTATCATTATTTATCATTATTTATTAATTAATCAATCAACCACCAATCAATTAATCAAGCCAGTAATCAATCAATCAGTCATCAACTAATCAATTAACCAATCATCATTAATCACCATTAATCGCAAATTATCATCGTATAAGGCAGTTCTATAGTAAAACAGCACTAAATTTTATAGAAGACGGCCTACCAACTTGCGTAGGGGCTATATAAACGAGAAGTGAATAGACCAAGGATTATTGTGAATATAACACGCGGCCTATCTGTTCATGAGGCTTTAGCAAATACCATAGGCTGGCTAATGGATATTCAATAACCTTTCGTAATCATAACCACATATGGCGTTATATCATTTCCTGCAGTAAGTACGACGCACCGTTAAAGTGGAAGTATTCAGAATAATCATAATATAACCATAGTAGACTATACTTAAAATTAACCCTGACCTTAGAATGCGCTAAGCAAAGCTAATCATAATACCATAATAATTTGACCTCTTATGAAGATAAGCAGAACAGTTTGTAACATGGATTAAAAATTAATCTTTACTAGCATACTTTTATGTTCCTTGTTCTTGATCTCAGTTCCCAGAAACTTCACGGTCCACGGAATGAGTGGTCATCGAAACAGAGTTCATTGCGTGGAAGCAGTGGTGATAATAAAGGTTTATGCTGTGTTGGTCGATGACAGAGTTCGTCGTGTAAATGAAACGATGTGCGTGAAACGGAGTGGGGCTGACGTGGCTGGAGTCTATGGATTGACGTGAAAGTGATGGGTTGATCGATGACGAAGGATCATGGAAAGAAGACACGAAGATGTTACCGTCTGTGAATGCGTAGACACCCATTGATTGTAGTTAGTAGTCGTCTTGCGCGGTGATGCGTGACGATGGCGTGTTGATGTGGCTCGCGGATCTGTAGACTATGACTGTTAAGCGGTGGAGAATGGACGGTTGAAGTGCGGATGTCGGACTTGCCCTGGTGTATGACGGTGATCGAGAGATGACGTAGGATGTGTATGCGTAGAGGAGAGACTGAAATTTTGCTTACTGGTAGAAGTGTGAACCGCGTCTCTGATCGGTCGGTTGATGCGTGAGTACGAGAGAATGTTGATGTGATTGTTTAACTGCATCTGTCTGGCGATGAATGACTGACTGTTGCCACTCGACGACAGGCGTTGAACATGGCGACGATGTGTGGGTGGCTGGGGGACGGATGGCTGGATGGCTCACGGATGGCTGGATGACTCACGGATGGCTGGATGGCTCATAGATGGCTCACGGATGACTGCACCATTGACTAATCTAGAATCTAGGCGACGGTACTTTATAAATGAAAGATCCCGTCTTATATTGTGTTCGCTTAGTTGCCTGGTGTTTCCTGAAATGTTTCGTGAAAAGTTCGACTCTGCTGTTGCGGGTTCGATTCCTCCTCTTTCTCCTCGTCGTCGAGTCACTCGCTCTTACCGCTGGCATGCGAGAAGTACTGTCTAGGTCTCGACCCGGTTGACTCCACCAACTATAAGGGCGCCCCCTGGCGAGTATTCTTGACATCTCTAGGGCCCCTTACTTTCTCTCTTGCTTCCTGTAGAAATCTAACCACTGGGAACTAGCTGGTTGCAGTTGAATTCCTTTTATTAATAATTCGGACCTGATGATTGCTCACATTACAGACTGTCTACTCGACTCGAACAATAATTCAGATACAGATGATTAGTTCGTCTTATATTCTTCGCTTATTTATTAGATTTCAATTTAGTGTTCAAATGTCTCGTAAATATTTTATGACTAAATCTTATAAAGTTTTACTGTGCGTGCGGTGTGGTCGCAGCACAAGATCTACAGCTCAGAAAGATACAGTTTAACATCAACAGATTTCTTATATAGTAATTTATAAATGACTTTGAGAGAGCTGACTATATAAGTTTCGCTGGCTGACAATGTGCATTCCATTATAAATATTGTCCTGTCCCTTCCAGTGCTGCTCTTGGCTGTGTCTAAGTTCTTCTTGACTGTGCGCGATGCTCTGTCCATGTCTGCGTCTAAACCCACGCCAACTACGTCATAACTTATATTTAAAGAATATATTTAAGTGTGTTCTACATCTAAATCCAATTATCCTCACACGCAACCCCAGGTCCTCCATGTGTGGTGCTTACTCTGTCTAACTGCCTCTACTGTCCTTCTGAATCCCTGCGCCTCTCTGTGCCTCTCCTTCTCTTGTCCTTCTTTCCAAGGTCCTATGTTTCTAAATTTAACTTGCCTTCGGCGCGTGCTCCACCCACAGGCCTAGATTCCTTGCCCTACCGTTTTTTATATCTAAAACCCCTTCCCTTTCTAGCTCGTGTTTGCCCTTACCTTAAACCTTCACTTGCTAAGCTTACCTCAATCCCTAATCCCTATATATGCATGGATGTATGTATGTTTGTATGTATGTATGTATGTATGTATGTATGTATGTATGTATGTATGTATGTATGTATGTATGTGTGTATGATGTGTGTGTGTGTATGTATGTTTGTATGTATGTATGTATGTATGTATGTATGTATGTATGTATGCATGTATGTATGTATGCATGGATGTATGTTTGTATGTATGTATGTATGTATGTATGTATGTATGTATGTATGTATGTATGTATGTATGTATGTATGTGTGTATGATGTGTGTGTGTGTGTGTATGTATGTTTGTATGTATGTATGTATGTATGTATGCATGTATGTATGTATGTATGTTTGTATGTATGTATGCATGCATGTATGTATGTATGTATGTATGTATGTATGTATGCATGTATGTATGTATGTATGTTTGCATGTGAGTGGGGGGTTTTGTCCGGGGGTTTTGTCCGGGGGGGTATTGTCCTAGACTCCTACCGGACATAGGAGCTCCTAGGGCCTTGCCAAACTAATGTCCGCTCATACCGGACACAGGACTGGAAGCGGTTTTTTATTTGTCCGCTCAGGGCGGCCTACGGATCGGTAAAGGTTAACAATGCCTACAAGCCCATGGAACTAACTAGCCCACGTTCATCGCAAAGCAAAGCACCCAACAAACTAGGCGTGCTTGTAAGTCTGTAGCTGTGTTACGGCGCTATAAAAATCGTCATGATTATTATTATTATTGTTATTGTTATTATGAGTGTCAAGAAGGATGCGTCATCGCATTCACAGCTCGGGGAGCAGTGGCAACGTTCCGGAGAGGCAGATGGCATTCCCTCGTTGTAGAGCCACCGAGATCCGCTGGAACAGGTATTATGTCTCCATTGGGTCGTGGGTTGCGGTAGTTAATCGTCTCCCCAACTCGGATATGAATTTCTGTCCTTCAGAACACCAAGCTCTGCCGGTCTCCAGGGCGACCACCACAAAAGCGTGGGTTTTGGTGATGGTGGCATATTTGATCGACTTGGACGTCGCTGCTCACTCGGCAGCTTCGCCAGCTATGAAGGATGTATGTGGAAGATGGGACATGGTGTAAGTGTCGGGCACTGTCACATCCCATGCCAGACATCGACCACGTGACCACAGAATGAGAGTTAAGCCGTCTGGACGCTTTCCGTCTTCTCTAAGAAGACTGAGCGGTTCTTTGTGAGCAGGGACTTTCGCTCTGCAGAGGGCTCTCCAGATGATGGCGTTAATCATGCCGTGTCTTTGATGTTTGCCACTTCCTCCTCTGCACACCAGTCCATGAAGCCCTCTTGCGTCAACACTCTCTCGGCAGTGGCGGCATAAATGAGGTTGATACAGCGGGGTACCCAGACTCACGCCGACTGCAAATCGTATTTCCTCGTCTGAGAGGCGCAGGCCCCAAAGCAGACACAGGGGGAGCAAGCATCCAGTCTCCAGAATGAGGGGCTCGTGAGGCTAGCAGGGTCGCACGGAATGCTGGTAGACTCAAGCAGGCCCGTCCAAACCTTTTCTGTAAAACGGCAATCCCAATCTTTCTGGCTGTGAGATGCTGCTCCAGTTGGTGGATCTGCACATGTCAGGGTTATCCATGCGTTGAGCGCTGAGTCCGCAAGTTCATAATGGTGCATCGGCTGTCTTTGTAGGTAGGATGCAAGCCTGTAGTTTTCTTGTGCTAGCGGCAGAAGCCAAAAAGGCAGAAAGTGCGAGCGTTGATGCACAACGAACTCCCAGACCACCATCTCTGACAGGCAGAGAAGCTTGGAGCCAGCGGTCATCGTCAAGGTCCACGTTCAAGATCGTTGATAGACCTTCTCTTAATAAGTTGTCGAACCGAGCCAAGCCCGGGAAGTCAGCACAGACAGCTGTGCGCATGCTGTAAAGCAGCTTTGGAATGCTTAAGCTGTTTTTGAGCAGAACCAGAGCATCATGTGTATAGAGCATGGATAGTCTATTATTATTATTATTATTATTATTATTATTATTATTATTATTATTATTATTATTAATATTATTATTATTATTTTGAAGAATGAACGTCTGGTGGGTCAGGCCTCGTCTTCAGGGTGTGAGGCAAAAGTACCTTTGAAAGCGACCAGGTTATTATTATTATTATTATTATTATTATTATTATTATCATCGTTATTATCGTTACAAACTTATAATTATTATTATCATTGAAAAATTACTAATTATTATTATTATTATTATTATTATTTGAAAGGCTACCCCTGTTCCAAATCGGACATCGGGTTAACGAAAGAGCCCGTGAAGGCTACAGCGTTAAAGCGCTGAATAGTAATTGAAAGACGTTGGAAGAGAAACGACGTCTCCCTCAGATCGTCCGACGCCTGTGTCAAGTGACGACCTAAATCAGTTAACAAATCTATTCATCGAGAATTGATGGGACCTAGAGTCTCCAGGGCCAGCGGAATGAAGTCGTGTGTAGCTGTAATCGACAGATATTTTTGTTCCTTTCTACTATCTGCTATTTCTGCTGCTGCTCCTGCAGTGACAGCCGTTGCCTGCAGATAGGAGGGCGCAAGGGTGTCGACAACAGTGGCATCCCATACGAGACAACGGCCCGCTTTCCAAGGAATAAGGGTGGTACAGTCCGGTCTCCTCCCGTCCGAGCGTAGCCTACCCCATGGTTCTTTGACCGCTGAAAAGCCGGCTCTGATGAGGCTACGATGGATAAGATCGTTGACGGCAGCGTGTCTGGCGATGCGACCAAAAGCCAGAGTACAGGAGAGGCCGTGTGTCCCTCTAGTGGTGACCAGCGTGCCACAAGCGCAGGTGTGAGGTTGGCAGATATTGGCTCCTAGACGAAGCCCTACTGCCACTCTGATGGCCTCATCACTGAGTCTAAGGCCACAGGAGGTAATCGGTAGACAGTGTAGCCAGTCGCTGGCGACTGCATTACTGTGCATTATTATTATTATTTTTATTATTATCATTATCATTATCATTATCATTATTAAACTACAACGTTGGACACTGGGCAACAGAGAACATGCACATGCAAATACCATGGAGTACATAAATCAATCAATCATAAACAATAGTCCCTTGACCAAGAGCAGAAGCAATATGGATACAGACAGACAGTATCAAAAGTCAAGATGGAAGTATACTGCATTACTGTGCATTGCATCCATTCTTAAGATTTTGGAAATGTTCTCACCAGTTTCTTGCAGCAATTTTTCTAGAAATTCTTTGTCAGCAAACAGTTCCCCTAGGAGTTGTTTGCATGTTTTGTTGTCTCTGTGTCCAGATTTAGTTTGTCGTTCTTCCACAGCTTCTTCAAATTTTGTAACTGCTTTGCTGTGTGATACAGATGACTTTGGTTTCTAGTAATCAAGTTCACACATGCATACTAAGTGATAAAAGAACACGGTGTTAACATTTCTGTGCAAAAACGAAAGAGAGTGACCAACTGCAGAATTGAGAAGTGCATAAATTGAACAAATTAGTGCAGGAAATAGAACTAAACACTGTAAACAGTCAAATTAGAAATAATATAATTACAAATCATCTCCAGCAAAGTTTACAAGCAAAGAAAGCAATGAATAAAAATCATTCACATTTGTGATGGCGGAGGTCGAAACCCGTCGTTTGTCGCTTCCTAGATATTGCGCTAGATGCCGAAATAGGCGAGAGGGGTCAAGAATGCAGTTTATTCTTCAATTCAGCATATTCGCCCTAATTTTAGAAGTAGTGAACCGATTTTGATGCCGTTTGCGTTATCTGATTCAGAATATATTCCTGTATTGCCCAGAAAAATTGCAGGATATTAACTTAGTGGAGAACACTGCAAGAGATGGGAATTCCAAAGCACCTCATCATGCTGCTCAAGAGCCTGTACGAAAATCAAGAAGCTACGATCAGGACAGAATGTGGAGACACGGATAAAATCAGGATCGGAAAGGGGTGAGACAAGGATGCATATTATCTCCATTCTTGTTTAACCTGTATGCAGAAAGAGTAATACGAATGGCAGAGATGGATGATGCAAACAAAGGAATAAAGATAGCAGGAAAAATACTAAACAATCTAAGATATGCAGATGATACCACACTACTGGCGGGAAGAAAAGATGATCTCGCGGAACTCATACGAAGACTAAAGAAGGAAAGCGAAAAAGCAGGCTTGTATTTCAACGTCAAAAAGACTAAGATAATGACCACAGCAGAATGGGATACATTTGAAATGGATGGAGAGGAAACAGAGGTTGTGACAAGTTTTTCGTTTTTGGGCTCAACGGTGGAGAAAGAGGGAAGATGCGATTCAGAGGTGAGGCAGAGAATTTCAGTGGGCAAAGCTGCAATGCAGGGGATGGATAAGATATGGAGGGACAGGCATGTGAGCTTACAGACAAAGACGAGACTGGTCAAAGCAATGATTTTTCCCATAGTGTTATATGAAAGCGAGACGTGGACGAAGACGAAGGCGTTGGATAACAACATTGCTGCGTGTGAAATGTGGATATGGAGGAGGCTGATCGGGATATCGTGGAGGGAGAGGAGGACAAATGAATCTGTGATCCAGGAGATAGGGCAACTAAGAGGGGATATGTCATTGTTGCAGAGGATCATCAAACAGAAGCTGGTGTATTTCGGTCACGTGATGCGCATGGATGGACTGGAGAAGGCGATGATGCTGGCGTGTGGAGAGGGTACGAGGAGAAGAGGACGACTGAGGACCAGATGGATGGAAGATATACACAGGACGACAGGAATGAATCTTGAACAACTGAGGGATGCAATGCAGAACAGAACGGAGTGGAGAAGGCTCGCCATGACAGTCGCTAGAGTTCCTCGAACTGACAGCACAAGGTGACAAGGTGATTAACTTAGTGGATTCAGTAGAAGCATTTTAGAGCATGGTCATTGTAGCATATGACTAAATCAAAAGGTCAAAAACCTAAATGTGATGGGTTTCGAGCCCCTGTGTCACATTTGTGTGTGTGCTTCATGTACCGGTATGTACATATTGGTACCTCTGTCTCTCCTTGCCCTAGCACCAGACCTGCTGAGCCACAACATTTTTAGGATAGTTGATACTTGAAGATGGTATTTTATGGCATTGTATTCAAAGATTTAAAGCAATTCTCACAATGCACAAACATTCAGAGGTGCTCCCAGTGCAAAAGTCCCTATGAGTATAGGCAAGCCTAAGGGCAGTGAAAGATATAGCAGGACTACCAGGTAGTATGATGCACTAACTCTGGTGGGAGGTGATGACATACTGAAGGGACATTGCAGACAAAGGGATGGAATTAAGCCATACGGCCATTCTCACATGAGAAACAAAAGATAAAGATGGTGAAAAGAGTGGAGCGGGTGAAAGAAGGGAGCCATATTTGCAAAGGCATTTAGGGGCAAGACCCAGGTAAGATCGGTAGATGAAGATCAAGTCAGTTAAGTCAAATCAAGTAAGTTTTATTGAAACCAATTTCACACACAACACTGTAACAGATTGATGAGAGAGACATTGGCTACAAAGGGGAGGCCCAAAAGGGATCGCAGTCTCACTAGGAGGGCACCTTTAGCTGAATGCAAGAAGCGAGCTGATGTTTTAATCATGAATATGGACATCTGAGAGAATTTTCTAAGACAGTCAATAAGTCTGGTATCTGTATTGAGAGCTGATTGCAGAGGGGGAGAGACACACTTTATGTTGGCCAACAAAGAGTGATTTACAGTAGATTTACAGTAGTTTATGCGAGAGCAAATAAAGGCATGAAATAAGGAGGTTAAGAACAAAGGAAAAACATATCTTGTGATTGACTTCGGACATCTCAGATGGTAACAGCAGCAGCAGGTGAGATCTGACATTAGTCATGTGATCAGAGAAGAAAAGAGAGCTCTATCAAGGCAACAAACAACTCACGGATGAAAGGTAAAAGAAAGAAGGAATAGTCATACTTGAAAAGTTGTTTGTGGGTCCCAAACCAGATCAATTGCATCTTGGCTGGGTTTAAGGAGAGCTGGTTAAAGGATATCTAAGTGTGAAGGCCCTGAGGAGAGCATCAATGCGAGCAGTGAGGGAGAGCAATTACAATTACAATCCTACATGAGACCTGCATATTCTTCCATCAGCTCATCCCTCCATCAACACATTCTTTGCTGCTAACTGGTATCCCAAGTGCATCTTTCCTCTGTCTCAAACCACTTTCTTTTTTTCTTGGTTTTCACACTGGGAGTGCCACTGATTGGTGTGCACTGTGACAGGCACTTTATAAATTCATAGATACAATACAATACATAAATGCACGACTGAATGGCATCAGCATAGAGGTGACCAGTTACAATATGCTTTTAAAGTAAGAGAACAACATGTACATGTTTCAGCGCCGACCCCCATGTACATTTTGTTCGATGGACTGACCTCGAGACCTGGAATGAACCCCCCTTCAGCACCATTTGATGTCATGCTGTGATGAAGATGATGCTGATGATGATGTGGATGGCTTGGAGAAGGATGAATTCAATTAGCCTATACCCTGTTCCGCCTCCTCCTCCTCCGCCTCCTCCAGCGTAGATCCATCCATTTCCGACACACTTCCGCTTGTCAGTTGTCATGAACCCAACAGTCCCGTTGACGAACTTCTCCGAAACGTTTCCGATTGCTACCGTATCACATTTGCAAAGATGAGTCCATTGCTTTCCGTGACCTCAAAAATGCTAAGTTGGAGTCAGAATTCATATTTCCATTGCATATATCACTTCATTTAAAGCAGTTTAAACATTCTGGCCACCATTTATTCCGCCATTTTGGTTTTCTTACAGTGCTACATATATGTGTCTTTAATTTCTTTGTATGAACTCTAACATCTTAATTTAAATTACAAAAAATTGTGTTAATATCACACACAAAACCCGACTTGCAGCCTTTTGTAGCAATAGACCGCCATTTTGGCCGCCATCTTGCTTTATCATGCAACCGCTAGAATTCAAGCTTGCTAACCACGATTTTCGTTCTCAGGAGGGTCAAATTAGTCTAGAAAAACATGTTAGCAAATTGTTACACGAATTGCACCTAACAGTATCATTTCCAGATTCCAAGCCTGGTAAAATTGTCGGTCATCTTTTTTCCCGCCAAAATTAGACCACTTGCCATGGTCCGATTTTATGCAACTTTCAGTACGTTTATCTCCAGACCTAAGACACCAGAAAATCGTCATAAAACGCCTTCTTACAATTTTGGGATCATTTAGCAGATTGACACAACTATGCAACCTTTTTAAGCAATTTTAGGCCGCCATTTTGGCCGCCATCTTGTTTTATCACGCAACCGCTAAAAATTAAGCTTGCTAACTACGATTTTCGTTATCAGGAGGGTCAAGTTAGTCTAGAAAAGCATGTTAGCAAATTGTTACGTGATTTTCTTCTAACAGTATCATTTTCAGACTCCAAGCCTATTCCAATTGGTGGCCATCTTTTCCCCCGCCAAAATTAGACCTAAGACACCAGAAAATCGCCATAAAACTTTTCTTGCAATTTTTTGGGGTCATGTCGTAGATTGACCAGACTATACCCATTCGGTTTTGTTTTCTCCGTCCATGCTACTTGTAGTACTCGTCTTAGGCATTTCATTGCGAATGTGCTTATTCTTTCCTCGTCGGATTTCTTTATTGTCCAACTTTCACATCCGTATGTGGCTACCGGCCACACCAATGCCTTCATGAGTCTTAACTTTGTGATCGTGGATATACCATGATTCTGCCATATCTTGTAGAGTCCCGTGCACATGCTGTAACCTTTCGCTAGTCTCGCTCGAATCTTTTTGGCGCTATTCGCATCCTCAGTGATCAGCGACCCCAGACATGGGAATGTGTCTACCTGTTCCAGTATATTGTTGTTGATTCACACTACGCATCTTCCTCCATTTTGTCTTGGTCTTATTTTCGCTTATCTGTAGTTCATATATGCTACCTGCTCTGTTGATTCTGTCTGCATGCTAGCTCCTGTAGTTCCTCCTGCGAGTTTGCCAACAGAATTATGTCGTCCGCGTATCTTAGGTTTGTTATACTTCTTCCTCCTATCCGCACCCCTCCCTCATACCCCTCCAGTGCTTCCCTCATCACCATTTCCGCTACAATATTGAACAGATATGGTGAGATCACGCATCCCTGCCTTACTCCTTTTTTGATTAGGAATTCCGCAGAATAAACTCCAGCTACTCGAACCTTGGCCTTCTGTTTACGGTAAAGGTTTTCCATGAGATTTATTATGTGAGATGGAAATCCGAGTTCTATCATTGCTACCCACAAGGTTTCGTGTTGAACCGAATCAAAAGCCTTCTTAAAATCGATGAAGCACATAAACAGAGGCTGTTGATGTTCCTTTGATTTTGCATGATGTTCCGTAAGTTTAATATTTGGTCTCTTGTTCCTCTTCCCTTACGAAACCCTGCCTGTTCCTCTGCAATCTTCGTTTCTGTTTTTCTCCTTATCCTCTCAAGGATTATCTTAAGCAAAATTTTACTGGCATGTGATACAAGTGCAATTGTCCTGTAATTAGTACACTGGCCTAAGTCCCCTTTTTTGGTATCGTTATGAAAATCGAGTCTGCCCAGTCTCCTGGCCATTTCCCTGTTTCCCATATTGCCAGACATATTTTATGCATTTGGTCCAATACTGTATCCCCCTGCGCTAAAAATCTCCACTTGGATGCCATCTGGTCCTGTACTTTTCTTTTTGGCTGTTTCCCGTATTGCTTTAGCCACCTCTGATCGGTGTCACGACAACTCGTCTAACGACAACTCGTCTAACGACAAGTGGTCTCCGGACAATTCGTCTAACGACAACTGGTCTACTGACAACTTATCCAGCGCTTGAGAAATTGGAAGCTGGATGATAGTTTTTATAGGTGAAATGGAGGTTGGATTGATGAAAAAACGCAAGAGAAATGGAATCTGGATGATGGTTCTCTTACATGTGAAATAGAAGCTGGATTGACGAAATTAACGCATGATAAATAAAAGCTGGATGAAGGTATTTCTAGATCTGAAATGGAAGCAGGATTGATAGGAAAACCGCTTAAGTAATGGAAGCTGGATGAGGATATTTTTATATATGAAATAGAAGCTGGATTGACTAAAATAACAGGCGAGAAATAGAAGCTGGACGAAGGTATTTTTAGATTTGACGTAGAAATGGGTGCATGTTGGAATACATGAATGAAAATCATCAATCCAGCTTCCATTTAAGCAAAAAAACATTCTCATAAATCCAGCTTCTCTTTCGTCAATACTATTCGTCAGTAGACCAGTTGTCGTTAGACCAATTGTCCGGAGACGAGTTGTCGTTAGACGAGTTGTCGGTAGACCAGTTGTCGTGGAACCCTCTGATCTGAGCAGAACCGGTATCATTTTGTATAATCTATATCTATAAGACCTGGTGGCGCACCGGTAACGCGTCCGCTCACGAAGCGGGAGGTTGCGGGTTCGACTCCGGGTAACGACCTTGGGAAAGTTGTTTACACACACGTGCCTCTGTCACCAAGCAGTATAATTTGGTACCGGCGTAAGCTGGGAAGTAAACAGCAAGTCCTGCGATACACTGGCCCCGTGTCCAGGACCTTGGGATTCGTCCATTGCTGGCTCAGGGCTATGGAAAAGGAGATGAGCGCCTCCCTATGTTCCTCATGGAGCGGGATAGGACTTTACTTTACATATCTATAAGAAAGGGTGTTTATTTATTTATTTATTAAGAAAGGATGTTTATTTATTTATTTGTACAGAATGCACGCCCTCAGTTTCGCAGCTATTGATCTGAAACTTTGCACCTAGACAGGGGTCCATCAAACTTAGCCAGTGCAAGGGTTGGCAAATTTCTAACACCATGGGGGCCAGAGAGGGGAATTTTGTTAAGGGGGCGAAATTTTTTTGCAGCTATTGATGTGAAACTTCGCATTTAGACAGAGGACCGTCAGGTTTACCCAGTAAACGAGTTGGAGAAACTCTATCACCAGAGAAAGAATGGGGTGGGGGCCCAAAACTCCATTTTCCTTATGTGTATACCATCGCCATAGTTTCACAGCTATTCACCTGAAAAGTTGCAGCTAGATAGGGTGCCACTGGGACCACCTCGCCCTAAACCAACAGACACCTCGCCCCTGCAGGGGCCGGGTGGTGCAGGGCATTGTTTAAAGGGGCAAAAAATTTTAGGGTGGGGGCCAAAATTTCTTGCAGCTATTGATCTCAACTTTTGCATTTAGACAGAAAACCACCCAGTGGAAGAGTTGGCGAATCTCTACCACCAGGGGAAAATGCAGGGGGTGAAAAATCAATTTTCAAATTTTTTTTACCATACTAGCCGTACCCGGCCACACGTTGCTGTGGCTTAAAAGAATGTCCAACCATCCCTCCCTACCTAAACTCCCCTTCCCCTCCCCCTCCCCTCTCTCTCCCCTGCCCCTCCCCTCCCATTCCCTACCCTTCCCTCCCCCTCCCCTCCCCCTCCTTGCATCTCTGCCTTCTCCATCCCTCCCCACCGGTCCTCCTCCCCTCTCCTCCCCTCCCACTCCCCCTCCCCTTCCCGCCTTCAGTCCCATTCCCCTCCCTCCCTCTGCCTCCCTACATCCCTGCCTTCTCCATCCTTCCCCACCGGTCCCTCCCCTCCCTCTTCGTCCCGCTCCCTCTTCCTTCTTTCCTCCCTCACACCATTCCTTCCCCACAGCGATAAAGTTGGTCAATCGCGACTTTTGTGCGACTTTACAACGTGATTTCGCGTTTCCGAAATCTCGCGACTTTGGGCACCTTTACAACATGATTATGGGACAGAACGTTTGGAAAATCTGGCAACCCTGCGGTTTTCTTGAATTTGCAAATGGCGGTCGAACGGATTTCAAAGTTCACTTTTTGTGGAAAAGATTGCGTTTTTCCGGGGAAAAAAATTCTTAAGACACGGTGCTATTGGAATGGAAGGTTTTGGCAAATTTTCAAAACAATCGGTGCGTAACTTTGCGAGAAAAAATATTACGAACTATTGGAAAGTTTCATTTTTATTTATATAGATTATCTGGATCAGTGTTATTGACAAGTTGTGTCAAAGTATCCTTTTTTAAAGTTTACTGTGAAATTTGTGCCTGGTATAAGTCTTGGACGTATCTTATAGAGAGACACGTATCCAGACGCATAATGATTCATCATCATCATCATCATCATCATCATCATCATCATCATCATCATCATCATCATCATCATCATCATCATCATCATCATCATCATCATCATCATCATCATCATTCGCCATGAGCCGTATGCTCGTAGGTGTCCAATGTCAACTCCGTCTTCTTCTTCCAATAGTCTCTGTCCTGGGCCAGGTGGAACAGCTTTTGTAGTGAGTCATCACACCAGTCCTGTATGTCCTCCTTCCATTCCCGATGTGGTCTGCCTCTCTTATTAGTTCCGTCCATTATTCCGAAAACAAGAGTCTTAAGTTTTCTGTCGTACGTCATTCTGGCGATATGGCCGAAAAGCCCCAGTTTACGCCTCATGGCTTTTTGTAAGATTGTTTCTGCTCTGTCCACTCGCTGAAATATCTCTTCATTGGTTATTTTCTGCGTCCATTTTATTCTTAGGATCTTTCTGTAACATTTGTTCTCAAATGCTAGGATCCTTCTTTTTATCGAGGCGGTGTATACCCATGTCTCGCAGCCATAAAGCGCTGTGCTGAAGATCGTGGTATTGAGGACCTTCATTTTTGTCGTCATCTTGATGGTACTGCTCCTCCATATTTTGTCCAGCGATTTAAGGGCTGTGTATGCTCTTGCTAGGCGGGTCCTGGCTTCTGTTTCACCATCCAAATCGAATGTGAAGTTGCTGCCTAGGTAGGTGAAGCTTCCCACGTTTTCTATTTCGACGTATTCTACTTTTACAATAGGTTCGCTGGTCTTTAGTCCGAATATCATGGTTTTCGTTTTCTTAATATTGATGGAAAGTCCAAATTGTTTCCTTCTTCGTTTAGTAGTTCTAGCGCGTATTTCAGTTCCGTTTTGTCTTCCTCTATGAGGTCCACATCGTCTGCAAACCTTAAGTTGTTGATTCGGATGCCGTGTACTGCTATTCCACTCTCTCTTTCCCTGATCTTATCCATTGCTCTTTCGAGGTCTGCTATGAACACTGTTGGTGATATTGGGTCTCCTTGTCTGGTCCCTCTGTTGGTTCTGAACCACTGTCCTAAATCTCCATCCATTCTCACCGCTGCTTGTGACGTTCCATTGATGTCTCGAAGCAAATCCACCAGTTTGTCATCTACTCCGTATGACTGCAGTGTGGCCCAGCTGATTCCTGGTCTACACTGTCAAAAGCTTTTTTAATGATTCATCTTTAACATAAAAGAATCGCTTGGGTTCAACCGTCATGAGTGTGGATGGTATTTGATAATATACATATAATTATAATTATGGTTAAAGTTGAGTCTTTACGTTTGCAAAAATTTGAATATCCACTACCTCTAGATGAAATATTTAACCACCATCTCTTCAAAAATAAACAGATCAAAAGAATAATAAATGAGAGCTCGGCACATTCGGTTTATTCAGAACAGATCTCGAGCGTCCAAATAGTTTAAAACAAATTATGAAAATGCTTTGCTTTTCCGTCTGAACATCTGGAAATGTAAGGTGCTGAGGACTTTGTAGGTCAAACATGCCAATCTGAATTTTATCCTGTACTGAACAGGAAGCTAATGCAGCTGATGGAGTAGCACTGAGGAACTTGCTCGTAGTAGGATGCGCAGCACCAACCGAGCTTAAGGGTTTTGGATGTATTGCAGCCTATTGAGTTCGATGTCTGAGAGACTCACTAAACTGAATTGGTGTAATCAAGGTGAGACGAAACAAGAGAACAGGCAATGGTTTGAGACATATGCATAGTCAGGGCTGACCTGGTTTGACAAATTGCCATAATGTGATAGAAATAAGATTTGCAAATGCTTGATATATGCGATCAAAATGTGAGCTTACTGTATAGGGTTACTCCAAGTGTTTTGACAGTATCTGACAGCAGTGCCAGCCAGGTCGATATTAGAAAGTGGAGAGAAAGAATGGAGGCGCTGACATGACCCGAACAAAATTGCCTCAAACTTGTCAGGGTTTATGGTCAAACTATTGAAACAAAACCAGGAGTACATAGATGAAAGGCACTCTTCAAGTTTAAGTTTGCCAGACTGATCAGTGTGTGACAGAACATTATGGAGTTGAGACTTCAAAGTAGGCGACAGATCAGTGAAGGCAGATCTAAAGAAGTCAGAATTGCTAAGGTTAAATAGTATGCAAAATAGACAAGGGGATAAGATTCATCATTTTCATAATCCTGTTTTTCTCTGAAAGTATTCTATGATTTCTTATCGACCTCTATGCACTTCATTTTTCATATATTCCTTGTATATGTCTAATAAGTTGCTCTGCCTTTTGCATTATCGTCCACATTCCATCATGCCATATGCTGTCAGATGCTTGCTTTAATTCTATGAAGTTGATGATGACTTTCTAATAATATTGTGTCCTGTGTTTTTTTTGAAGAATTTCTCTCATTGTGAATTGTTGATCTATTATTATGCTTCTTCCTGGCCTGAACCAAGCTTGCTTGTCTCAAAGTGCTTTAGGGTTGCTAAGTGGCCATAAAGAAATTACCGAACAATAGCTAGAATCATACAGAGCGTGGTGCAGTACCCCAGCTTCCCCAAGACCGGCATTCGAAAAGCCCTTGCGATAGCTCTTCCTCCCCTCAGTCTACCTTATAGGTAAGGGGGTGAAGGTACACTGAAGCTGACAAATTGATAATGAAGTAGGAGTAAAAATTGAAATTTAATTTTTTAAAGTTAAAACAACTGATTTAATTTCGAATGCAATATCTGGCTGGTCACAATTGCTGAAGTGCTTAAAGTCCTGATTAGATTCATTCAATCTGCCTAGGTTAAAAAAGGTTGACATCATGCAAACCTAATGGCTAGATATACACCACAACAAATACGAGAAAAAGTAAGTTACAAAATCTCCACTAACCTGCTGGTGTTCTTCAAAGAAGAATGACAGATCTCCTCTGTTCTGCAAGTGTAGTCCAGCATTTTCTTCAAAAAGTGAAACAAATTGTGTATACCAGCAGCAAACAGGAAGCTGTACAATTCACATGTCATGACAGCTTTTGATATGGTTGACCACAATATTCTTCTCCAGCGTCTTGAGACTTCTTATGGATTACAGGGCCTGCCCCTTTGTTGGTTTCAATCATATTTATCTGATCATACCGACATGGTTATCTCAGGTGATTCCAAAACTAAATGGATCCACGTTAAACTGGGAGTTCCTGTCCTGGGTCCTCTGCTCTTTATTCTATATATGGCTGACATCCTTCTCTTTTCCCACTCTCTGGAACAGCTGATCATCTCTTTACAGATGATGTACAAGCATATGTCCATGGTCTCCTTCCTCCCAGTTACTCGTAGTTGAACGCATTCAGTCTCTCTCAAGTTCTCTTCACTCCTGGATGTCATCAAATCGTCTCTCTCTTAATGCCTCCAAAACCCAGTTCACTTGGTTTGGCACACCTCGGCAGCTTTCTAAAATTGATTTTGTTCTTCTCTCAGAATTATTTCCTTACTACACCTTCTCCTCGACTGTTCATGATCTGGGTATTACCTTAGACAGCTCCCTTTCTTTAAAGACCATATATCTAATCTCACATGCTCTTCATATTTTCATTTAAGGCATCTAAGGGCTATTCGGCGTTCTGTTTGGTCTTCTCTTTTTACCACTTTGGTTCATGCTTTCATTGGCTCCCAAATCGACTACTGTAATTCTCTTTTAATTGGTCTGCCTAAGGTTCATCTTTCACCTTTACAGTCGGTCCTAAACGCTGCAGCCAGATTAATCGCATGCCTTCCACGTTACTCTCATAATACTACTTTCATGTTTGAGCAGCTCCATTGGCTTCCTCTAACTGCGCGCATTAAGTTCAAAATCCTCATCTTGGTCTCCAAAGCACAACAGGGTCTTGCCCAAAAATATCTAGCCAATGAAATTCACCAGCCTCTTTCAGCCACCTCACATTGCCCACTCCACTCCAAATAGATTTGATCTTTTAGTTCTACTAGAATGGCTATGGCTCAGTCCCGATCCTTTACATCAATTGGAATACTCTGTCTCCATATACACGGTCTCAGTTTCTAACTGGTAATCCCTCTTCCTCATTTTCTTTACTCAAAAATCTATTTCTTCACTGAGAGCACCTCTGAAAGGTTCACCCTAGTAGAGGCACTTTATAAATGTTTTAATACAATACAACACAATATTTACAATGACAAATTGCATACTTATTTACTGGTACACATTCATATGTTTATAATAATAATAATAATAATAATTACGATAATGATAGTAACAAAGGTATCTATTAATGTTACAGTGCATGCACTTCAAAAGCATTATTCACATCATATACATCTCCATCTCTCATACTGTTAAGTCTAGTTTCTTTCATTCTTGCAAAAATTATTTGATGACCATACAGCCGGATTTGTGCAATCCTTTTTCTGACAAAACCTGTGCTTTAAAAGAATTCATCCTAAACTAACCAAAGGTGATCACGGACCTACTGAAGATTGTAAATACCTATATTCATCATTATTCATATTAAAATTCTTGCACACGCTCTTCAAGCACTGTCAAGTTCATGCTAATTTTTATGCATGAAACATTTTTTTATACTTTTAGTAAGATTCCAAAGGCAAAACTATAAATTAATTCATACTTAGAGTGACACTCACATAATTAAGATGCACTGCATTGTGTTCCTTTGATATCAAATTCGTGTCACATGAAATTTCTTTAAAACATTTTTGTGGCATTATTTTCTGAATGTAATGCAAACGATTCTGAATGTGCCTTGCTAAAAATTGTAATTAAAAATTCACTGAAAATAACCATGAAATTTTCATACAAAAGTGCTCAATTCCACACAAGTAAGAGCTATTGTAACAACTAAACTTAACAACCTCATATCAATCACAGTTTCAATTTTCTGTAGAAAAAGTTGTTTCTTAACTTTCTTAGTTGCTGCAGCTGTAACTGAGTTTTATTGTAACTCAATATTGCTTTTTCGGCTGGAATTCCTAGAACACTGCATGTTGTGCTGTATTAGATTAAATGCTGTACTTACCACCAATGGAATTATCAATTGCTTCACGTGACTTTTGTATTCCAAGTCGAAATGCCTGTACTTCTGGACGAAGTTTGTTGCCTCGATGATAGAACATGAGAGCATATTCAAACTGCATCATTTGGTAGTAAGACTCTGCCTTCATCAGAATGCCCTACCCAGTTGAAAAAGTAGAGCTACTTAGAGAAACCAAAACCACCCTTACTTCTACAACAATATTAAGTGAGATGACCTTCCTCCCTCTATCTGTAGTAAGATCTTATTGGGGCACCATCTTCAACCCTTCTTCACTGCTTGAATTTGTTCTTATTTCCTCGGGGCTGGCACATTGGCACAATGAGAGCGCCTTTAAATAGCTAGTAAGAGGTGCTTTTTAAATTCTCACATACAATACAATATCATACAATATTTCAAGTCCAACTTGATGTTTCATCCAATGTATTTGAAAGATTGAATACAAGACTTTCTCCTTTAGCCAACTTAAATAATTGATGAAAAACTTGTTGAACTGTACAGGTGTTAAACATATATTCTGAGTGCACGGTTTTTCAAGTCAGGCTGAACACAATATAAGTTTTCCTTACCTACTCCAGTACCTATGTCATCTGAAGTCTAAGTACTGTAGCATTGCTGTCTGCCAGTAAGGTAATAATCCTGAGACAGCTGAGGTCTGTTTCTCAATCTCTGCCACACGATGTGACACACTATCCTGTGCAAAGTCTGATCCTGACCCCAATCCACTACTGCAATGTTGCCCTTGCTGGCTTGCCACAGAGCAGAATCATTCGGCTGCAGACGGTCACCAATGCTACGGCTCGTTTAGTATTTATTGAGATACCAAAGTTTGATGCCATTGCAACCACAATACAAGACCAGTTTCAGTTGCTCAAATATGTAAGCACATCAAAGTCAACCTTTGCAGTCTGGTGTATAAATGCCGTAACAGCTGTGCACCATGCACCCTCACAGCAAATCAGTATGCTATCAAAGTATTCTAATAGGTTGTGGAGTCATTGTTGATGATCATAAAAGTTCTATGACGTATTCATTCCTGAAACTAAAATGGGTGCTCACTGCTCAGGCCTTTATGATCGCTAGCCCACATGCCTGAAACACTCTTCCTGCACCTATCCACAAAATCAAAAGTCTTTCTTTGAAAAACCAACACTTAAAATGTACTTGTTATCGAACTCTTAGCATTGTGGGGCGCGGTGGTGTAGTGGTGACGTCGTTGCCTTGGAACCGGAAGGTTCGAATCCACCTCACTGCGTAAGGACCTTGGGCAAGTCCTTCACTCACAATTGCTCAGCGCTTCGGCATGAAACTCTGAAGCAGTGTCCGCTCTGCATTCGGGAGCGCCTCTGAGTAGAGAGGTTGAAGGGGTGCTATAACAAGTGCACATACAAACATTTGCTTTCACAGCTGACAGCATAATTATAAGTATGTGTAGAGCATCATAGAAGAAGTTATCTACTGATGAAACTATAGAAATTGTAGTAATTACAATTAAAATAACTTAGCAACGTCTTTCACACTAAGTCTTACAAAATGCACAAATTTACCAAACAGCACAAGTTTCCCACTCTGCAGAGTGCCTCTGTCGAGTGTCTGTTGAAGTGGTCCAGTATAACAACAATAATTACAAAAGTAATGATGACGAAGTTACTCATAACCTTGTCTGTTATTTGAAACATTATCCAAAGTTTACTGCAGCTAACTCTGAAATACCTTGATAAAGTTGGAATCATCTTTGAGTGTTTCATTGGAATCAGATAGTGCCTTGTCAGCTTCTGCCAGTAGTAAATAGCATTGAGCTCTTGCTATTAGGCAATTCTTTTCACGTGGTTTCAGCTCAAGTGCCTTCGGTTATTAAACATAATAAATTCTTTCATTATAACGATGACAATGATGATACCAATGATAACTGCAATGATAAGATACTGGTGATGACAACAAGGACAATGACTTTGATTAGTAAAATATTTTGGTGCAAGACAAAGCAAGAGTCAGGGAATGGGATAAGATGATCTATACAGGCACTTGCACAGATGTCAAATGTGCAGAGTGAATAGACACTTACAAGTGTCTGTGTGTCTCTCCCTCCAGAGGCCTATCAGTACTGAGAGAATTCAAGACGACTGGTCTGTACAGATAGGCAGCAAGTGTTGGAACTTCATAACAGACAAATCTGACTTGGATGTGAAGAATAAAGTTGAAGAATATGAATCCAGTGTTTGATTATGTTGCAGAGTGATGCATGATAAACTGCTATGAAATCAGTCCAACACATACTTCTAGGTATATCTCAATGGCTTACGTTGTATGAAACACGAAACTCTACACATTGTGGTCAGAAGTTTGCTGCTCAAATGCGCATGACGTTTGACTCCTCTGTGTCTGTTAATGACATCATGCCACCTCTAAAATTGTCTAATTTCCACAAACATTTGTGACATTCTTGGAATGAGATCTACTATATTCCCATGACTACATAATTGCTGTTGGTGAAAGCACTCATTTTCAATTTACTTCTTAATGTAAATTTGTAAAGTTCCTAAAGTCAGAACTCTCTAACAATGGCTATTACAAATATGGCAAATCGTTTACGGTAATTGGCTACGGTTAAGCACAGAATAAAACACAAAACTGGCGTAACTGTGTAAGAGATATTACACTTATATCAGCAACGTTACCTTAACAGTATCCTAACCTACTGAACCTTTAATCACTCCACTAAATTGTCGATTACTTTTCTCTCGTTATGAACTCTGATAGCAGGTTTTTCTGTTGCTTGAATCAGACTGTGCAATAGAATTGATCCTTAGTGCTTTCTATTTTCAATCCAGCTACTGGTAGCTTTTGTTTAAGAATTGTTATCTTCTGCAGGCAAACTTTCTGTACCTGCTCTGATTTGATCGAATTGCAATTGCATTTTCCAGTGTCATTGATTGACGCCTAGTACATTAAAAAATGGTGTCACAGAAGTACAATGATTTGATTCAATTCAATTACGTATATGATCAAATACCATCCAAAATACACACAGTCATTTGCACACTTGGAAAACAACTTTGAAATGCAGACAAAAAACACAATATCAAGATCACCAAAACTGATTAATGGCATTTTCTATTATAGGCCTACCTAACACATCATACATGCAATACGATTCACTCACAGAATAAGCCTGAATGCTGCACGAATGAGACAGATAAACTAAAGTGTTATAACTGCATTGATTTCTCAGTCGAATTTAAAATCTATCACGTTGCAGACTCATCCATTTATTAGTAGTAGGTCAACTAGTAGGCCTATATAAAACAGTGTCCTTTCTTTTCAAGACATTTATTTTTACCCAGACCTGGATTGGGAATACCTTGGAGTAGAGATGTTGAAGGGCGATATATAAATTTATGTGATTAATTCATTAAACTTAAAAGAAATTTCCAATTTAACCAAAACATAAATGGTTGCACAATTGTGGAAATTATGCAGCATGCATGAAAGACATCTAAGAGATATGTCCATGCTGCCTTTGTCACATGCATGCCATTTTCTTCATGCAGTTTGTAAGATGCAATTAATTAATTTGACTGTGCGTATAAAAAAAACTTCATAAACCTTCAACAAGACACAATTATTCATAAGTTTTTACAGTGTATGATCAAAATACTGCATTATCATTTAACGAATTAAGCAATTATTATTTCTGATCTTATAATTATGTCTAATTTTAGAATGATTAATCAACAGGCATTGGAGATAATAAGAAAACATATAATTGAATCTGGCAGAAAATTGCTTGTAAACTGAAATTTCAGCATGTGAAATTTAACTAATCATATCTTTTTATCCGTTCAACTTTATCTCATGAAATTTTGGAATCATATTCTTGGTCCAATTCTCTAAATATTTGGAAAATGTTGGCTTGATATGTCATCAGGTATTAGAGATATATGCAAAAATATTTGGCATACTTTTTTTGAACCACGGTGTATATACATGCATGCAGTCATTTTATGAAAATACACATCGAATTTGATCCATGGGACACCCGCAACCAATAGCTGTCGCTAATGACATTTACTGCTAATGACATTTACTGCGTTACGAATATTCATTGGGTCTTTATTCATGTATGGGACTGGCATACATGCATGCATGCATGCATGCATGCATGCATACATGCATGCATGCATACATACATACATACATACGTACATACATACATACATACATACATACATACATACATACATCATATATACATACATACATACATACATACATACATACATACTGTTAGATACTTTGTGTCTAACTCCAGTTCTGCTGCTACTATCAAACATTAGTTGAACACCTGGGTTGATAGATGATTAAGGCAGGGATGGGCTTCGCACCAATGGTCTTGCCTCTGTATAAATTCAAGTGCAGCGTAGGCTGATTTAGACAATTGTGTGCTGTGTCTCTTGAGGCTACGGTCTCCGTTGGTGTTGAGCGCCGTTCGCTCGTTTTGATGTTGCGCCACATCGTTTGTGGGTCTCGACTTCCGAGTCGTTCTTCATTGTCGGTATCGCCTTCTTTGGTGACCTTTCTGGACGAGGTTGACGTGCAGCTACAGTGGTCTCTGTTAGGCCGGCTGACGTTCGGGGTGATTCGCAGATGTGCTGCTCTTTCCGGTCGTTCCGGGTTCTTCTTTGAGAAGGTATTGTGTAAATTTCGCTGTATATATTGCTCTTGTTATTAAACTCATATGTTATTTCAACCCGGGGCCTTACTTTCATTCTATCATGCCTAGACGAACATAACAATACATACATACATACATACATACATACCGTACTTCAATAGTAGTAATTAATTACAATTACTGAGCAGAACTAATTTAGCTCCTTAAGCAATCAGTGAAAAATTCAGTCTTTGTTTGTATTTATAAAAGCTTACTTTAATTATTTTTAATTACATACTAACCACACAGGCTGTATTGCTTACAATCTGCTCTAATCCACTTGTATAAAATTCACAAAATGCTCACATTGATTTTTGATACACAGTCCACCGCCCACTGCCCAGAACTTTGCACTCAGGTTATCCTGTACAGTTCGCATTACTAAATCATTTTAATGTCATCAATGGCGCACTTTAATTCGTAAGTGAATAGCTAGTGTTGTGAGGCAAAAAAATTGCCGAAAAATTTCATATTTTCTGGAAAATTTCTGAAAATCTCCAATGTATTTTTGGAGGAAATTTCTTATATTTTTTTCCATCAATGCAATATAACTAAATAACAATTTAAATCCATAAATATGTTTAGATAACAATCACTGTCAGCTATATTATTCAGTTATTGCGGATTTTTTCATCCAATAGACAACACTGTTATTGCTTACTGTTTATGTTTGTGTATACTCTGACAATACATTTAAGAATAATTGTAATAAAACTTCACTGTTTTTATGGAAAAAATATATTTTTATGGTTTAGTCTCATAACTGTCCTTAATATTTTTTATCTATTGAAAATATGAAACAAAAACGACAATTGATGCCGTAGCGCAGAGGTTCTCAACCTTTTTTTGCGTGCACACATAAACTCACAAATAAATTTTGCAACACACCATGCAATCGTCATCATTTAAAATTCTTTAAAATTAAAATTTACCATGTTAAAGTTAAAATAACCTGTTTTAAATTTTTCTAATTTCTAATGAGTGAAAATGTTGAAACTGATTACTTTTTTTAGTTTCTAATTATTATAAAAAAAAATTAATTCCACCGATCTAAATCTACGATTCTACCTAGTTTCTATGTCGTTTTATGACTCGACGATAATCGTTTGGCTTAACAGTTAATGGGATTTTTACTACTGGATTCTCTTTGGCCAGCAAGACGCCCAAAATTCAACAGGTATTGTGAGTGATAACAGCCAGATAACAGTTTATTCGGCGCATTCACCAATGTTGTATGCTGCGTCAGCTGCAAATACTGGTGCATAGAGTTGCGTAGCAACTTAGCCAGATGTCCCTGGACACTTTAAGCTTGGGGTTTGCCCATTAACGAGACTAAAAAACTGAGGGACTGAACTTCACCTGTGGAGTGCACGGAGCACAACTTTTTTGTGATCCCCACACAATGTCGTTCTTACTGTTAGGTACGTGGTAGAGTTTGAAGGACGATTCATCACTGATCATAATATGCAATCAATCAATATCCTCAACGTCTTCGCAAAGTTTGCTCGGTGAACTTTGTAAGCATCAGTTAACTTTGGGACTTTTTGTCTCTTGAAACTTTTCCATTTCAGCATCGTCCGCATATAACGCCTGATTGTCTCTTTGCTTCCAGCAAGGCACTTGTCTTTTAACCGATGTTCTAATTTTCACAAACTCTCTCCTCGCCTATATTCAAACTGTTGATCAGTGTTTGAGTGGCAGCAGTCAGCACGGGTTTCTACCACCCTTATATTGATTCCGCAGCATCTCGTTTGGACTCTGCATTTGGCCCACTTGCTAATCCATGATTTAGAACGACCAAATTTCTTTCCTATAACACTGTAACTGTACTTTTCTTCCAATAATGTAATAGCTTGAGCCCTAATTTGCGATTCGTTTAGGGCCGCCATTGCCTAATCGGCGTATTCACTAGTCAATGATAACGCTGCTTGTTTACACTTATTTGGCATGAATTTGATGACATCACAGATATTGGCGCTAAAATTTGAATAAGTGAGCTAGTGATCTGATTTTTTGCGTAACATTCTCATTTGAACCACCTTTCCGCCAGTATACAACTTTCCACAATATATTGTGTATAACATTCAAAATCGTCCTCGACCTATCGAGTCATCCTGTATTTTAATCTGAATTA
Source organism: Lumbricus rubellus (assembly GCA_945859605.1). Taxonomy (NCBI): domain Eukaryota; kingdom Metazoa; phylum Annelida; class Clitellata; order Crassiclitellata; family Lumbricidae; genus Lumbricus; species Lumbricus rubellus. The sequence goes on from OX243813.1 coordinate 39,153,238, forward strand.
TTTGTGTGCATGGGTTGTCTTATCTGACCTGATCCAGTCAAGTGGACGTTTATTTTAATATTTGCTGAAAATCTAGTAAAAGCAGATTAATTAACCCCTTTAGCGGCCGACCGGCTTATAATTGTACTAAAAATCGACGATTATACTCGGGACAGCCGGTAAAGGGATTAATTATTCATATCCTAGAGACCTAGACGGTGAGAGGAGGTTCCGTGTTGGGAGGTTCAGTGGTGAGAGGAGGTTCAGTATGTCCATGTTGTCTCCCATGGGCAACAGGACTTAGTTCTTGCTAAATCTGAACTACGGAAGAGAGAGAGGCCTTTCATACCAACCGATCATGATACGAAAATATGGGGTTGGTCTGTGTAGGAACGTGCAGCCTAGGAGGCTACACATACACAATACACATAAAGTGACATAAAGCACATGAAAGAGAGAGAAACTGGTCCGTCAATACTTACAGTTCCACATCACCATCGTTATTTGTTCCAAGTGTATAACCAGGGCGTGAAACTTACCTTGGTGTAGCTGTTAATAGCTTTTTTAGGTTCACCAATGCTTTGAAAAGTTGCCGCTTCAGAATGATACACTTCAAAGGAAACTGCCGGGCTCTTTTTCTCACTTTCGGATTGACTTATTTTCCTCTTCTTCGAAACGTCACCTGGTAGTGTTGATAAATTCGACTTAGCTGGCATTTTATCTTGTTTTTTATTACTAAAAATATTAATCAAATATGAAATGCACCAATAGCACAGTGCGTGATCACTTAGCGAGTTTAATGTCGCTTAGCAACGCTGAAAGACCAAGAACAGAGTCACCACCGTTGAGATGTACGCTATAGCATTGATATGTATTATATGGCTGGATTGGAACAGCTTCCATGGCCGACGGCGAATAGCACGTGACTTCCTGTAAGGGGGACGCGTGCTTGATCCTATGTAAACCCATGTTAAATTCGTCAACTTTAGAGGCTATTTTCAAGAAATCTGGTCAGTGGCTGCTAAATACAATTAGGTTGAATGTTTTGTATGTCACTCAACTCAAAAACCCTCGGCTGGTTTTAAACAATTTTGCATCATCGCTGAGAAATTTGCGTTTTAAGCCGAAGAGTGTTCGCCTATCCTTTGCTATGGTTTGCCGCTAGGAATCCTGGGACTTGCCCCAGAGAATCCTGGGATTTACCGCAAAGAATTCAGGGATTTGCTCTAAGAAATCATTGTCTTTGCCTCAAAGAATCATGGGATGTCCCTGAGTGAGCGATAATCCGTACTTTCATAGGCCAGTTCCTATCCAGTAACTATTTAGTACATATCAATGCGCTATAGGCTATATATAATATATTTATTATAATACATCTCTATGGTCACCACTGAGGTTTCAGAAATAGCCCAGATCCCGGCTGAAACCACCCTACCCCTAGAAATATCCAGACTATTATACACTGTGTCCGGATAAATTCCAAGGCTCTACGGAAAATATAAAAATAATTAGTAAAAATTGATAGATTTTTAAAATTCCAGAAACAGTTTAATCCTGAAATATTTTGGAACTATAATTTATGTTCGAAATGTCCGCCATTGGCTTCCACGCATGCTTCAAGACGTACACGCCACTGACTAACAGCAGCATCGACGACCAGTTGATCAAGTTCATCCCAAGCATTAACATTTCGCTCGCGGAGTTCTTCGATGTTTCTGACCTTTGTCTTGTATACTTTTTCCTGCATTACTAATAAATTACAAAGAATTTTGTTGGTAATTATGTACGGATCAAAAAGGTTTTAAAATTTTCTAATTGATTATTATCTACTATAGTTTTTTCATTCATATATTAGAGCCTTGGAATTTATCCAGACACAGTGTAGTAGCCTAATAACAGCCAAAAAGCCAATTCGCAGTCATGTAAAATTGGTGAAACTGTGTTTTCTACTTAGAAAATTCGGCCACCAGATCATCAAAGTTAATTTCACGTAGAAGGCCAACGTTTACGCTCATCGGCGCCATGGCAATTGGAATAGGGACAATTATTAAGCCCTTGTGGGACACGGTGGTGTAGTGGTGGCGTCATTGCTTTGGAGCCGGAAGGTCCGAAGTTCGAACCCACCTCGCCGCGTAAGGACCTTGGGCAAGTCCTTCACTTACAATTGCTCAGCGCTTCGGCGTGAAACTCCGATGCAGTGTTCGCTCTGCATCGGGAGCGCTTCTGAGTATAGCGAGAGCTAGAAGGGGCGCTATAACAAGTGCACATACAAATTATTGTTTTATTTATTTACTGAGAATTTGATATAGCGCTCCTCAGTGCTTAAAGTCTAAAAAAAGAAGTGCCTGCATGGACGCTGAATTGTAATTGGTCGTCAGTGGTGGCGCCGAAGGCGCGAAGTTGCGAGTGCCGAAGGCACGAAGCCCGTCCCAACTATAGGGGGTCTGGGGAGCGTCGTAAGCTCCCCCAGCGGGGTCTGGGGCGGAGCCCCAGCAACCAGCAAATTTTTGGCTGTGTCGACCTCAAATGGAGCCATTTTAGGCTATTTTTTTGCCAGCTATTTGTGAACGATAAAGTCGCGAAAACATCAAAAATAAGTGGTTTTTTAGTGTCGCAAGCTACCAGGATAACAATAAAAATCAAAATGTTAGCGTAATAGAGAAAGGTTGTTGTCTTGACCGTAAGCTCGATCCCGCAGCGGGGTCTGTTTTTAGGCTCTTTTTGCCAGCTATTTGTGAACGATAAAGTCGCGAAAACTTCAAAAATAAGTGGTTTTTAGTGTCGCAAGCTACCAGGATAACAATAAAAACAAAAATTTTATTGTAAAAGAGAATGGTTTTGTCTTGACCGTAAGCTCCCGCAGCGGGGTCTGTTTTTAGGCTCTTGTTTGCCAGCTCTTTAAATTGTGAACGATAAAGTCGCGAAAACGTCAAAAATAAGCGTTTTCTCAGTGTCGCAAGCTACCAGGATAACAATAAAAATTAAAATGTTATTGTAAAAGAGAAAGGTTTTTGTCTTGACCGTAAGCTCCCGCAGCGGGGTCTGGGGCGGAGGGGGAACGGACATTTACCCCCCTGGACATATTCCCCCGGACATATTCCCCCCGGACAGTTAACCCCCCGGACGTTTCCCCCCCGTTTTTGACTAGGACATTTACCCCCCCCCGGACAATTTCCCCCCTCTGTACATATTATAGGTTAGGCATCGTGAGTTAGTTGGTTAGGTTAAGGTTAGGCATCGTGAGGGTCGGTAAGGGTCAGGTTAGGCATGGTGAGGGTCGGTTAGGGTTAGTGATAGGGTTAGTGCAGTCATTCATTAACATAGGTTAGGCATCGTGACTGTCGGTTAGGGTCAGGTTAGGCATCGTGAGGGTCGGTTAGGGTTAGTGATAGGGTTAGTGCAGTCATTCATTAACATAGGTGAGGGTCGGTTAGGGTCAGGTTAGGCATCGTGAGGGTCGGTTAGGGTTAGTGATAGGGTTAGTGCAGTCATTCATTAACATAGGGACCCTTATGGGGGGGGGGGAAATGTCCTAGGTCGGGGGGGAAAACGTCCGGGGGGGGGTAAATGTCCGGGGGGAATATGTCCGGGGGGGAATATGTCCGGGGGGTAAATGTCCTACATCCGGGGCGGAGCCCCAGCGACCAGCGCATTTTTGGCTTTGTCGACCTCAAATGGAGCCATTTTTAGGCAGTCATGGCCGGTCGTCCGTAACTGCATGGACGCCGTCCATGCAGTCATGGACGACCGTCCAGGCAGTGCTGGCCAAATAAGTGGCAGGACGGCGTCCAGCCTCGAAAATAAGTGCCTGGACGCCGTCCATGACCGTCCTGGCACACTTTAAGCCCTGGCGCTCCTTCAAGGTTACTACGGATCATTGCTCAAACCATCAATTTTCAGATCAGTATGCTTTCCATCCCACCAGATCTACCACTGGAGCCCTTATATCCTTGACTGAGGGTCTTTTGGAGCTTCTCAAAGACAACGTACTTTACGTCCACTTCTCTAAAGCTTTTGATTATTTTATACTGTGGTCAAAATAGCATGAAATGCGTATCTCCTGAATCCGTTGTTCACGATTCCTCTCGCTAGGAGCGACAGTAGGCTAATGCTGTTGTCTTTCTTTACTCAAATTGTTTTGTTCCCTTTTGTTATTAGTCCTAGCCTATTTAATCACTGGGCGACGTCAAGTTTCGCTAATCTACTTCTTATCCTGTGTAAAAAGATTGCATAATCGGAAGATTAGCTAAAACGTAGGCCTACTTGACCGCACCTATTGAAAGCTAAAGCTTTCGATACCGTCAACCATAATATCCTGCTAAATCTCTCTTCAGTCTTCTGCTGTTGAGCAGGTTTGTGACATGGACAAACTGGTGATCCTCTCCGACCGCCGCCATCCCGCTGTGTCCTGCGCCTTCCTCTTGGTATTACAATAATTATTAGGGCTGTTGGTTTAATCGCGTTAACGCGTGCGATTAACGCGTTAAAAATGTGCGACTAAAATTTTTTAACGCATTAATCGTACGCGTTAATTAGATCTGATTAAAATGGAATCAGAGGCAGACAACTCGTTTTAAACGGAAGGCTCATACTTAAAACTAGTGATACATTCGTTGAAAAATATTCCCCAAAAATTTGAGTGGGCTATAAATTCTCGTAGCAATTCTTTGCTCAATTAACATGCGTTAAATTTACGCTAACGGTACAATTACGCTAACATGCGTTAAATTTACGTCGACATCGGCCGTATCGCATCGTCCACTAAAAGTTGTTTCCTCACCCCGTCAGACTATAGGCTATAGGGCCTACATTGGTTGAACTCCAGGAGATGGCAAGACCATTGGATCCAGGCTTCAATGATAAATGTTTACAGAAGGACAACTGAGACGAGGTTTGGCAAGAACCGCAACCTCTTGTGAAAAATTGTGACTAAAATGAGGTTCAATATACATGTAGATCTAGTAGACCTACTGTTGTTAATTAATAAGAGCATATCCCTTGAACCGACCACTGTAAATAAACTGATCTGCATATACAATTGGCTGAATAAATAATTAATTTTGGTAGTCAGAAAACGGTTGTCTAATCATTTTAATTAAAGGTGGCTCAAATGAAAAAAATAACGGGATTTTGAAGTTTTAACTGATTTGAACTGTGTTTCAATTCAATTCTATCTGTCATACAAAACTGTTCAATAAACTAAATGCAGATTAAATATTCCTAAGTCAAAGGTTATTGAATATGTTTGCAATAGAAAGAATGCATTCAGTCATTAAAATTAGGCCTATATGCTTCAAGATCCTTAGAAAATAGTAAGATTAATATAATTAGGCCTATTTGACGGAAATGCATTGCGATTAATTTGGCATTAATTGCGATTAAAAAAATTAATCGCGCGATTAATTTCGATTAAAATTTTTAATCGAACAACAGCCCTAATAATTATACGTCTCCATTATCCAGATCACTCAGCATATTTAATCTTCTTCTGCCTCTCGTTGCCTTTCCCTCCATACGTCCCTCCAGCAACGTCACCAATTAACATACCCTCTCCTCTAAGTAGGCTATGTGGCCCAGCCACCGATGCTTTCTCCTGCTTATTAATTTGTAGTAGTTCTCTCTGCACCCCTGCCCTTTCCAAGACTGCCTGATTTGTGATTTTGTCTCTCCAACTTATTTTCAACATTCGCCTCAACGTCCACATTTCCATATCATGTCTTGGGAAGTAGCCGAGGTGGTTTCCCATTGCCTTCCTCGCGGTTTGAGTAGTGACCCTCTACGTCGCTCACGTTAGCCAGCTCTTTCAGGGTTCCTGCTGAGCCTTTCCACCTCGCGTAGCGCCCAAGGTGGTACTTCGGAGACCTTCACCACTGATGGCATAGCATCAGCAGGCAATCCCCTACTCGGCTGTTACGCCCTCCCACCGCGACGAGGTGCGAGTCGGACTCTGCTAAATAAACTTGAGAATTACGGGATCAGAGGTAGCCTACTGCACTCACATGCCATGGTTCGCATGTCAACCTGTGGAAGCTGTCGACTTTCGCCCAATCTCTGCCACGTCCATTCTATGCCGACTCCTGGAGAAGATCATAGCGCACCGTTTCTTTTATCCTTTTCTGACGGATCCTTGCTCAAACCATCAATTTTCAGATAAGTATGCTTTCCGTTCCACCGGATCTACCACCGCAGCCCTTATATCCTTGACTGAGGGTCTTTTGGAACTTCTCAAAGACAACCTTTACGTTCACTTAATAGCGCTCGACTTCTCTAAAGCTTTTGATATGGTCAGACACGCGTATCTTGCGGAGCAATTGGCCGAATTGCCCATTCCGGACTGTGTACACAACCAGAGCTCTGCGCCGCCGCCAATTCGAGAGCGCTGCCGCCGCCGAATTTTTTGGGCCGGCGCCGCAAATTTGTCGGCGCGCCGCCGATGCCACGTTGATTCGTCTATTTCTTTTCGTTGAATTTTCCAACTCTTGCATAATACCGCTACTAAAAAATTTTTGCGTCAGTGCGAGGTAGATTTTTTTATGTAGGCCTACTTCGATTTTTCCTATCGATTTTGCGTCAATGCTATGTAACCTCCTCGTTTCGACTGTTGGACCAATGCGCTTAACGTTTAAACTTTTGTTCATCTTGTGATTTGATTTGACTTACAGCAGCAACAATGGTAAAAAGAACTATGTATGTGTGTATGTATGTATGCATATATGCATGCATGTACCGGTAGGTGTCACGACAACTGGTTCACCGACAACTGGTTCAACGACAACTGGTCCACGGACAATTCGTTCACCGACAACTGGTTCACGACAATTGGTTCACGACGATATTATTGGCTCACCGGCAAATCGTGAATGGAAGCTGGATGAAGGTTCCCTATAAGTGAAATAGAAGCTGGATTGACAAAAATAACGCTTGAGAAATGGAAGCCGGATTAATTATAAAGCGCTTGAGAAATGGAAGCTGGATGCATGTTGGAATACATGAGTGAAATTCATCAATCTAGCTTCTATTTATGAAGCATTCCCTTCATTCATCCAGCTTCTATTTCAGATATAAAAAACCATTATCCATCTTTCATTTCACGAGCGTTTTTCATTAATCCAGTTCCAATTTAAGAATGAACATTTTCATCATTACAGCTCCAGTTTAAGATAAAACATTTAAACCAATCCAGCTCCAGTTTAAGCCAGAATATTTTCATCAATCCAGCTCCAGTTTAAGCCAGAATATTTTCATCAATCCAGCTCCAGTTTCAGCAAGAATACTTTCTTCAATCCTGCTCCAATAATATTGTCGTGAAATAATTGCCGTGAACCAGCTGTCGGTGAACGAATTGTCCGTGAACCAGTTGTCGTTGAACCAGTTGTCGGTGAACCAGTTGTCATGGAACCGTACCGGTATGCCTGTATGTAAATATGTATGTAGGTATGAATGTATGTGTGTGTAGCATTTGCATGCATGTTTGTATGTATGTATATATGTATGTACGTATGTATGTGTAAGGGCGGAGCTAACACATAAGATAGAAGGAATGATGCACGACGGACAGACTGACGCACTAGAAGGAATGATGCACGACAGACAGACTGATGCACTATACAGGATGAGTAGAGAGAGAGAAGGAAATGATTGGCTAAGCAACAGTTCAGAGAGCGACCAATCAGATCACTACCGGTACATAGGTGAAGAAGGTCGAAGGTCTATAGTAGAAAGATTGAATCAGTCTTCAGTAAGTGAGCAGTCAGCAACATCCACAGCTGAAACGAGAAGATAGAGAAGTTAGGCAGAAGGCCTAGGCATGAATATCAGAATATCAACGCATGATGCCGAGCCTACAGTCTAGGGAATGTAATCCCGGGGCATTTGCTCAATCCCGGGATTTCGGGATTATAAATGAGTCAATCCCGGGATCCCGGGATTGGCTTATAATGGCAATTAAAAAATTCTTATACGTAGTAGGCTATAGTAGTAGGTCAAATATAGTAAAGCTTCTCTTTGTTTTGGTACTTCAACCGCAATCAATTATGACTCACGGCAAGAGCTTTAGTCGGTGGTCCCTGGCATGGGCGGAGTTTGAACCTTGATAGTGATAGGCCTACGACCAGTGGCTTCTATCCCCATTAAACAACCGAGTTAGACCCCTCTCCTTGCCCACCTTCTCGGCGTCTCTTTTTTGACCTAGATTGCTGTGACTTGAGCTCATTTCAGATTCCCCTCATTAACTGGGCTAAAGTTGGGATCACTCTGAATAGGGTAATAACCCTCTGTATACGACGACCCAGGATTAGGTCAGATGACCAATGCACCGACTGACCATAGTGCGAGATACACAACAAGCAGCATGCTAGCCAAGATTCACCAGTGAGTGACTGATCTTGCAGGGTAGCACAACTGCAGTCCTCTATTATTAAGGCAGCAAGAGCTCGCTTGTATGCCGACCAGATCACAAGTCGGCGCAATAATAGAGGAGGGGGTGTCATCAACACGCGTGAATCCGAGTTAGGCGCTGTGACGTCCCAGGCCTAGTCGGCCAGGCAGCTGGCATCTGACAGGTTTATGTTCTATCAGTCAACTGAATGGTGTGTGGGTCCAGTGGCGTAACAATAGGGTAAACTGGGTACACAAAGTATAGGGGCCCCCGAGTGTAGAGGCCCCAGAGGGGCCCCCGAGTTTGCAAGACTCCGAAAAAATATGTGATGCGATCCGTAAAAAGGAAGCTTATGACGTAAAAGTCTAAAATGACATTTTTATACCGTATTAAACAGTAGATATTTCCCTTTAAAACAAGCCCTATTTCGATCAAATATCTTGATATTTGACCGAATTGTGAATATTTTAGTGTCCGAAACTGTGTTTTCGGGAAACGCGAGGCAAAGGTGATCAGCCTAGTTTCGTTTATTTATTAGGGCTGCCTCTATGTTCTGCTTATTATCATGGCCGGAAAATAATTAGCATAATTTATTTGACCACCATTTGTTAGTCCAGTGTCTCAGCTTTCAGAAGATACCAAGTTCAATAGGGGTGAAGGTTATAATGACCGACGGCAATGATTTGAATACGCGCTACAAAGTCCGATTTTGACACTTTGAAAAGATACAACATTCACAAATAAAATTAGTACAAAATATTTGCAGACGGATTTTAGCTTTAGCTTTGATACTTGGCGAATAATTACATAATACAGTGTACTATATGAAAATGCAAAAAAGTAAAAATCAATCATTATCGCAAAATGCTACCGTGCGACATGAGCCCCATTTTCCGAGATCGCATCACAATTATGTTAAATAAATATTGTAGTAGACTAAGTAGACGGTACCGTAACCGTGTCAGACTCTCAGTAGTCAGTACGGTTACCCAAGAACCCGTCAAGTTCCGTCAACCCGACACGACGCGACGAGTCGGACTCGGAGACGCCCAGCTCCAGCAGTGCACAGCCCTAATGTTTAATTAGTGATAACTTTCCGGTCCCGGAAATGGCGTCATTGCATTTGCATGGTGTTGACATTATTTTAGAGAAACTTATTTCCGTGAAATAAATTGCGCATCTCATTGGAAAAAAGAGTTCTGGGTTTTGACTGAATGACTTCACACTATAGCAAAGGACTTCAATCAAACCTTACATAGGCCGTTAAGGCCAGCCTACTTAACTTCAGTCGCACATGTCATAGCTAGGTTAATTGTCATTTCAGCCTTGTTAGGAACTTACAGTTTACTGTAATTTGTACTTGTATCTTGTTCATATACATCAGCATTTCAGTAAATTAATAAGTAATAATACATTTCAATAAGTACCGTAGGGAGAGGGCCCCACCTTCATATTTTGTGTAGGGGCCCCCGAGTTCCTAGTTACGCCACTGTACAGTGGGTCATTGGTGTGTGGAAAACTCTATAGTCTGTATGCATGAACCAAGCATGTAATGGGAGGGAGCAAACCCAAATCTGCTGCCTGATCACTGACAAACGCCTACCTCCAGTCACCCCTCTGGGGTTTTTGCTGGCCTAGCTCACCTTCATCAAGGCGTCTGCTTATCTGCCTTTTTGGCGTCTATTTACCAAGAAATTTTTGCAAAATTGGTCAAGCAATTTATTAAATATCCGAATTTTCTGTAATCTCGAAAAACGGGATTCCATGTGTATCAATCCCGGGATTACGAGATTGTAAAATGTCCGGGATTCCCGGGATCCCGGTATTACATTATTACATTCCCTACTACAGTCAGAAACGAGAACACTAAAGAGTCGCCTCCTGGTTCATCTAAACTCATTCTTGCCGAGCAACCAGGAGCGGCATTCAAATTGGTGGAGAACTCAAAACAAGATCCAAACTCGAGGGCCCCTCTGGGGCCTCTACAGTGTCTACACTCGGGGGCCCCTAGACTTTGTCTTACCCAGTCTACCTTATTTTTACGCCACTGATCATGAATTCATTTTGTTGTTACGACTTTGAAACTGTGGCTCTCATTAACAGAACTGTTCTTACTTTTATCATGGAGTGTTGTGTGCTTACCTAATTCCCGCATGTACCCTCAAAAAAAATATCTTGTTTTCCAGTGCGGTGCCTATCAGTGGTGGACCACTATTTTCCCTTCTGCAGCACCCAGAACTTGACAAAAATTAGTCAATCCTAAACACTTTACTTTCTTTGCAAATTACGAATAGCATGCAAGATGTAAAACTTGAATTGATATCAATGCACATTTCATTTTTTTTATCATTACAAGCCCATGATAGCACAAAAGAAATTGGTATAATTCAGTTTGCTGATGAAAGCATTGCTTGTGGCACGACTAAACCATCCATTTTATTCTAACAAAGCACACAAATTCCGCAGCCTGTCACCTAAATATTGAAGTCTAATTAAAATATATGCATATCTGCATTTAAATTATCTACATTTTTATTATTTAGATAGGTCTGACCACGTTATGAAGCTGATCCACCTTTAAAAATATGATATACGACAGAAAGTGAAAGAATGCAAGCTCCATACACTAAAGCTGACATCAAGGCAGCATTGGTTTTCATTTTCCATTCTAGACTGTTTTCTGTTTTTTCCAAAAGCTTCTCTATTTCAGGACCAACATAAACAACTGCTTTATCTTGGTCATGGTCAGATCCAACAGCTATTAACTTCTTGATTTCTCTAATCTCCACTTCTAATACCTCATCTTGCTCCTTCACAAACTCAACGATTTGCTTTGTCTGTGCTTCTAAACTGGTGCCAAATTCTGCTGGTAATTGTGACAATTTGTCAGGCATGCGCTGCAGTCTGGGAAGAACTTCAGAAAAACCATTTGGAGTGTTATCTACAGACTTGAGTTCAGAAATGAATGAATGCATTTGATCGTGCTGCATTTTCATAGACTCTGAAAGCTCTTCAACAATGCCCTTTAACTCAAATCCTCCAGTAGCTGATTCTTTCACTAGCGTCTTCAATTCATGCATACGTAAGTGATTATTAATAGAAGTTCCAATGATCCCAATGGCAGCTCCAATAACTGAACCAATGACTGACCAATATCTGGTTCTCTCTGCTCGTGCCCGTTCACGTTCATGGCTTTCTCGTACAGCAGAAGAAAGTGCTGAAAAATTATCTCTCTCAAGCTGTTCATAGTTTCCAAGTTCAGAAATAATCTTCTTCTCCTCCTTAATTATTTCATATTCTTCTGTTAAAAGAGTCAAATACCGTTCATCACCACGCTGAACTTTATCAAGCTGTGCATGAATTTCCTTCAGCTTACTCTGCACTGAACTCATATCCTGTTGACGTTGGCGTCTAATTGCTTGAACATCCTGAAAAGCATGTTCAGCCTGAAAAAAATAACCAGACAGCTGTTGATATGCATGCATACTTACAATAATAATCACACTATTTATTATCTCACAAGTCTGACAAATGCAGTATGACTACAATCAGAAATGAATGGATGATCAAAGTTATTTCAGGAGTCGAATTTATGTCCTGCTACTCATTTCACCATTCCATTCAGCAAATGATAGGCTGAGTGAACCTTTGAGAAGGTAGCGGGAACATCCCACTTCCTTTTGATATTCTGTTGTTCACGCCAGTGATTTTACCATTACTCTACGGACCCCATTTATCCACAAGACAAGAAAAAAATTCAGGTACTTCAATGTGAGCGATTAGAAATATGTAGTTACAGTATTTAAAAACTGAATGCAGCACTATTATGAGCATTGTAGGAGTAGTACTCCGAATCCCTGAAACGAAATTTCAGCCGGATTCCCCAAATCAATTTTCACAAAACCTAATGATTTTTATATACTAAACTGTTATCAACGACACTTAATAGGTCCATTATGCCATGTATTCAATTGAACTCCGAATAATTTTCAAATGTCCGGCAGCTTTCTATTATAAAAGTTTTTTCAATGGATTCGGGTTTCAGAGATTCAGTTTGACTCCAATAACGTTGGTCGAATCCAAGTTGATTTCACACAAAGATTTTTGCTACACAGAAGTTGGATTGATGAAATGAATTTATCATAAATAGAAGTGGAACTGACGAAAAGATTTTTGCTCAAACTGGAATTGGATTTATTAAAAAATACTGGTAAATTATCGTTTTAAATAGCGAATTTAATTATTTGACCATTCGTTCACTATCGTTTTATTGAATTCAATTGTTCGCCATTGTATCGGTTTTTAGTTATGTTGCCTCCAAGTTGGATTAACGAAAAAAACCTAACTAAATAGAAGTCGGCTTGATTGAGCACCAATTGCGTTGGTGGTTAACTGGACTGTAGTATTAGCTCCACTTTCTGTCTTCACTCTGACTACTCCCCCACCCCATATACACTAATGGCACTTCTATTCTTTTCTTCTTCTTTTTATTTAAGATCTATTTCTTTTTTATTCCTTTTCTTAGTTAAGGTTTGTTAGCTTTACAACACCATGTTGTCTTAACTATTGATGTTTATGTTATAGTTAAGACTGCATCATGTGTATTTCCAGATTGTAAATACATGATACTTGCCTATCTGCCATCTTGCATCTGAAAGAGTGCATAGGTAGCCCTACCAGTGGGACTTCTAATCCCTTCTGGGTTTCCGTTTGTAACCTACTGTTTTGAATATGTACTTCGCAAAAAATGTTTTTGTTATTTTTGGTGCAATAAAATTTTTACTTAAATAGAAGTAGGACCGATGAAAAGATTCTTGTTGAAATTGAAGCTGGACTGATAATATTTAATTGTTATGTAAATAGAAGTTGGGTTGATAAAAAGTAGTTGTTGCTCAACTAGAAGTTGAAAAATTGATCATAGCTAATCATGCCTAAATGGAAACTGGATTGATGAAAACGATTAATACCAAAGTACATGATAGATTAATGAAAAATAATCATGCTTTTGTTTCATTGATATTAATTCAAAAATTTTATTTGCTATTATGAAATGGGGAACGGACATTTCTCCCCTGGAAATATTCCCCCGGATGTTTCCAGCCCCCATTTTGAATATGACATTTACCCCCGGACAGTTCCCAGGACTGTGTGCAATGTACATACAACCTCAATTGTCCCTGTGAGTTACTGCACTGTATGATTAAAATGGATGTTTAAAGTAAACGATCAGAGAATGATTAAGTTAAATATGAAAGTCATATAAAATAAATATAGGCCTATGGCACATTCGAAACCGATGCTTTTGAATAAATACAGGTGCGATGGTTGCTTATTTTATACACATTGATTTGGTCAATTTTCTTAAAAGACCGTTAAAGATGTTTACAGTCCATTGTGTTGGCAAATCCCCACCAAACAGGGAGGCATAAAGTAATCTTGCGATGGTAGTAGCTCTAACAACGTCAAACGGACGTTGACCATGGCCTCCGTGGGCAACCAAAACATGTAAGGCCTAAAAAAAATGTTGTGTTTCCGGTAACCCGACCGACCCTCTTCTATTGCCGCGACCCAAAAAATTTTGTAAAAAAATTATTAATTTTTTTAAAAATAACAATTTCTTTTTAAATTTAAATTATTTAAAAAAATTTTTTTAACATTTGTATTGACGTATTGTATTGCACGAGATGGGGGGAGGGAGAGCAATAGCTTTAGACCTTGGTCAAATCAGTCAAATAAGGCAGTGGTAGGGATCAGCAGTGGCATTGTGGCTATTAATTTTCAAGAGTTCCATGTTAAAATCACCTAAAATCTTTTGATTTTTTAGCACATCCTTTAAAATGTGCTAATTTCTTCAGAGAAATCATCTAGTTTAAGCACAGGTGGCCGATATATATAGGGTGACACGAAAGTTCGTTCACCATTTTCAAAACGCGTTATCTCATATTTCTTATAATTTCATATTTCTTTATAATTTTTGGCAGTGCATACATAAATCAAATGAAAGATACTGGTACAAATTTGATTACGATCTGTTCCGTTTTTGCCATTATTCATAAGAAAATGTAAAGACGACCAGTTTTTGCGGAAAAAACGGCGTCAATCAAATTAACACAGCAAAGAAAATTTGTATACGCTTAGCCTCGTACACAAGCATGACAAGACATTACCTAGGACATTCGCAGAAATAGGCTATTAGCGTACAGTAGGCTATCTCCTTTCTGCTTAATGGCAGCACTGGCTTTATCCGGCATAGACCGGATCAGCGTCTGAAGTGTCCCAACTGCTCGTTGGAGGCGACGTTTGAGCTGATCAACATTCTTTGGCTCAGGATCTTTATAAACGCTGAGAGATAAAATACTCTACGAGTTCTCAATAGGAGAACATAGAGACTACACAGAGAGGTCCAGAGAGTTGTGTGCCCAACCTTTCGGCTTTATGTGTGACGGGAAGTTGTCGTCTAGTCACTTTGTCGTCACAGTTGATGTAGCCTATATGTGACCAGTTTTCACAAAAGCGGTCGGAAAGTACCATATTAAATTTTTTCACTTTTTAGCAATTTCCTGTACATGATTCATTTTCCTTTCCAAAACTGTTTACGGTTTTTCTATATCTAAAATATAACCAGGGTTATAGAATTTTAAATCCGATGGTATAGATAAACTGCTAGTTGAGAAAATTGCGTGCGAAGTATAGCGATATAATTATTGACATTCTCCTATGAAACGGCTATTTCTACTGGACCTATTTAAATACAATTTAGCCGCCGCGTAGCTTCGACAATTGCCTAAATACTCTACAGATTTACAAAATATTCTCCATTTCGAAGATTAAGTTATTTAGGTGAAAAGCGAAGAAAATAAACGATTTATCCCGTTACACCAGGCGAGGCCATGCGACCTTTAATCGTTCAGCCAACCACGGCTCAAGATTTGGTCACGTGTCTGTTTTATAGCGCTATTTTAAGTTTCTGTGAGTTAGTCGGTCTATTTCGGGCCGCTCTCAGGGCGTACTAAATAGAAATCAGTCATGTTTTATTAATAGAACATAAAAAGGGGATTTCCTTTTTCAAAACGAGACCAATCACGTTTTTCGATTCGACCTGCAACTTATTTTAATATCGCAACAAAATGTAGCTAATTTTGACTTAAATTCTGACTTTCGATCTCGATAAGCAGATTTAGGGCTCTTAGTAAAAATTAATTTTTACACATTTAGATATGTCTAAACAAGCATTTTATACGTCATTTCTATTGAATATATATTTTTAAACTTGTTTTTGCGTTCATGTCAATTACGGCCGATTTAATGTTTTCCATGGTTTTTCGTCATTTTCTACCTGATGACATTTGGTACCTTCCGACTGATTTCAAAAAGACGGATCACATATGACAGCGTGCACTATCCTGCTGAAATACTCATCAAAAAATAACTTTCTTTGCATGACACTGCGTTGTCACTTACTCTCTTGAACACAGGCTTTGCGATCTGCTCGAGAATGTTGGTGATGTAGTACTGCGAGTTTAGTTTGATACGATTTGGTATGAAGTGAAGTTTAGTGGCAGTCATCCCACCCCAAACCATCACCGATGGACTAAACTTCATCTGTGGAACAGGTGGAACGTTCTCTTCCTATGCCGGATAGAGTCAGTGCTGTCATTAAGCAGAAGGAAATACTGAAGGCTAATATCCTATGTCTGTAGGCCTACATGTATGTCTATTGTCCTAGGTAACAACAGTGTCTTGTCACGTCGCTTGTGTACGAAGCTAGGCGTATAGAAATTTTCTTTGCTGTGTTAATTTGATGAACGCCGTTTTTTCCGCAAAAACTGGTCGTCTTTACATTTTCTTATGAATAATGGCAAAAACGGACCGGATCGTAATCAAATTTGTACCAGTATCTTTCATTTGATTTATGTATGCACTGCCAAAAATTATAAAGAAATATGAAGCCGTTCCTGAGATAACGCATTTTGAAAACGGTGAACGAACTTTCGTGTCACCCTATATTATATATATATATATATATATATATATATATTCATTTAATTCATGAAAAAGTGCAGGCTTACACACCGCAGTCTGGTACATAGTGACGTTAAGAAAAACAAAAAGAAAATTAAAGTGTCTTCTTAAATAGATCATTGTTAATAAGATTTGATGATTTAATCATAACATAACCCCAACTGTGGTTTTATGTGCTAGGCAAATAAAAAGTCTCTCAAAAGATTGAAAAAGAGAGGAGTCAGATCCGGTAATCCCGAAGACTGCATGCCCGTACTCCAAACAGTATGGTTGCAAACAATTGCAATAGAATTAGAGCGCAACCACATATCGACTGCATCCCAACATGCATCCCAACATGCAAAGCGCTCAGTAAGTAATCAACCGGCTCCTTGCCCACGTGCAAGATAAGTAATCAAGGTAAGTACCGAGTCAGCAACAGTAAAAATTTAAAGCGATTTGGATAAGGAGCGTTTAATGTGATCAAACAATAACGCTACATTCGCAAAATGGCATCACGAATTGTCACGTTTACTATGTTCTAACGATAAAGTTACGATAAAGCTACCGAATTAATAGAAACAAGTCCTTTGATGCCATGTCTATAGAATTTAAATTAGCCTAAGCCAGCGGTTCCCAACCCGCGGGCCAAAAGTGGCCCGTGAGGCCTCAAAAAATGGTCAGCCAGCCCTAAAAAATGGCCCTCATCTGTCAAAGAATTTTTTAAAAATACGAAAAAATTGACAATTTCGACAGGATAGAACACATAATTATTTTATATTACAAATTATTTTATTTTGACGTCTATAAATAACATCAAACATTCTACTTTGAATCAATTATAACAATTTTATATGCTTTTAGTTAATTACATTTTAGCATTGTGGTCCCCCTAAATGCCCTAATGTTCTTTAACTAAGAAAAAGTAGCCCTCGTGTCCTCCAACTTAGAAAAAGTGGCCCTATAGTCAAAAAAGGTTGGGAACCACTGGCCTATGTTATAGCTTCATAAGCGCCAGGCGAACATCAGCTAAATTATAGGTTCGAAAGCGCCAAATTCGTTTACAAAGCGCAGGTTTAGTTACTTTCAAACTGCAACATACTGCATACCTAAGGCCTAAAAAAATTTGTGTTTCCGGTAACAGAGCTAAAAAAAATTGGGTAGGTAGGTCGGAAAATATTTTTATTTTGGAAAATATTTTTATGCAGTGACTATCCGAAAAAAGTATACGCCGCTAGTCTTTTTTGCACAATGGTACACGCTGCAACAAAGTATGTGTTCTAAGCAAGTATAAACTGCCTATTTCCCGACTGTCTGCACCTAAAACTGCTCTAAAAAACAGTCCTATTAATTTCATTTTGTTGACGTCTTTTCTGTTATGTCAATACAAATGTTTTTTTTAAATTTTTAATTAATTTTTTTTCTAAAAAAAGTTTTTCCTAAAATTTTTGTTTTTTAATTAACATTTTTTTACAAAGAATATTTGAGTCGCGGCAATAAAAGAGGGTCGGTCGGGTTACCGGAAACACAACAATTTTTTTTTAGGCCTAACCTTTATATATCACCCTTTAGTTCGATTACTTACTTACTTGCTTATCTTGCACGTGGGCAAGAAGCCGGTTGATTACTTACTGAGCGCTTTGCATGTTGGGATGCATGTTGGGATGCAGGCGATAGGTGGCTGTGCTCTATTTTTTATTGCAATCGTTGGCAACCATATTCATTTCAAGAATTTATATAGCGCCTCTTCAACAAATCCACTCAGAAGCGCTCCCAGTCCAACCACGGTGAAACAAAAAAGTTTTAAGGAGCTTGTAGAACACTGACGAGTCGACCCTAGGCAGCAGGCGCATCTGCAACGGGAGACTATTACAGACAGAAGGACCTACAACTGAGAAAGCAAGACGCTGACAGGTTGATGTTTCAACACGTGGGACCAAAAGCTTACCGCTAGAGGCAGAGCGAAGGGCTCTGCGAGAAAGGACAACAGATATTGGACAGCAGAGTTCACACCTGTAGGTAAGTTGGGGCACAGCCAAGGAGACAACGCCAAACCAGTGAAGCAATTCTGTATTCGATGCACTGTGAGATAGGGAGCCAGTGTAGAGTATCACGAATGTAAGATGAAACGGAGGCATATTTGGGGATTCGACCAATTAGCCGGGCTGCAGACCGAAGAACACGGTCAAGTCGGGATATCAATAATAGAGGCAAACCAACCAGAATAGAGCTACAGTAGTCCAGTCGGCTGGTAACAAAAGCATGAACAAGGGTAGCAGCAGAGTCCTCTGATAAGGAGCGAGAGATGATCCGTAGCTGACGAATTTGGTAGTAACAGCCACGAGTCAGCAGGTTGACATGTTTTGAGAAACTAAGTTCTTCATCAAGCATAACACCCAAGTCCCGGACAGAATCAAAAAAGGTAACATGGGGAAATGCTTTAGCCACGGCACAACGATCAACATTTGCCAGTCGTCTACGTCCACCCAACCAGATGAATTGAGTTTTGGAAGCATTAAGTAGGAGGCGGTTAGAGGCTAACCAGCTAGCCAGCTTATCCATAGCAAGACACATTTGCTGAACTACTTCCAGACTATTGTCAGGGTGGCAGTGGGTGTACGCTTGAACATCATCAGCATAAAGCTGGTGAAAAAGACCACAAGATGTCAGCAGTGATCCTATGCCAGACGTATAAATAATATAAAGCAATGGTCCCAAAACAGAACCCTGAGGGACTCCAAAAGGGGCAGGAACCCAGACAGATCTGGATGTACCAAAGACAACAGAATTGGTACGTTCCGATAAAAAAGAATGAAGCCACTTAAAAGGCTGATCCACAATGCCAAAAGAGGTAGAAAGGCGTTGGATGAGTATGTTATGGTCGACGCAGTCAAAAGCCGAGCTAACATCATATTGTTTGGAGTGCGGGCATGCAGTCTTCGGGATTACCGTCAGATCCTATCGAGTCTAAGATTTGGTACGAGATTTCCTCTCTAATTCAAGAATCCCATTCCTGTCCCTTTTAGATCCTCTGGAACGATGAACAAGTTGATAACCAGGCACTTTTATTTGATCAGTAGTGTTTTATATAGGTCACGCAGTCCTCGGGGGCTTAGTTATAGTAAGCGGGTCCCTATTTGTTGGTTGGCTGTGACTAGCGGACCGCCAAGCGGCCGTCGAATCTCAAATACTAGCGGACCGCCAGTCACGTGTAACCTGTCACATGACTGGCGGCCGTCCAATACGGAATACTAGCAAGCCGCCAGGCTTTCTATTTACACCAATCCACAAGAGTTTCTAATGGCTAAACAAACCCTAAAACTAACCCTAACCGACCCTCACGACGCCTAACCTGAACCTAACCAACACTCACGAAAAAATTGGTTGCTTACTCTGTTTCTAGTAATTTTCTAAGTCATTAAAACAAGAAAACTTTTGTCCGACATAAAACCAACTATCGGTAACTGCCGCCATTGTAACAATATTCAAGAATCGTCATGTGACAGGTTACACGTGACTGGCGGTCCGCTAGTATTTGAGATTCGACGGCCGCTTGGCGGTCCGCTAGTCACTTCGTTGTTGGTTAGGGTCATGTTAGGCATCGTGAGGGTCGGTTAGGGTCAGGTTAGGCATCGTGAGGGTCGGTTAGGGTTAGGAATAGGGCTAGTGCAGTCATTCATTAACATAGGGACCCGCTTACTATAACTATGCCGTCTTCGGAATTACCCATTTGCTAATAGCTCATATAGATTCAAACACTTGCCTCGATAACTTTCGCCTGGGCTTCTTTTACTTCCGTCAATCCGACGATATTCTCGTACTTGGTCATCCAGCTCTCCATTCGGCTACCAATAATTTTGTCTGCTTTTAGATTTCCCTGCATGGAGTAATACTTGATCACTTTTACTAAACGGCCCGTTCTATGCGACCCGCATAAATACGAACTTAACATCGTTCTCAAAATCAAGCTCATAATTAGCTTATGATAAACCGACAAGAACAATATTTTTACCAGCGGGTCTGAGCGGTCTCGTGGCTACTCTTTAGAAATGCCGTCTTCAGTGTTGCCCACTGAGGTTTCAGAAATAAACCCAGATTTTCTTCCAAAAAAACCCCAGAAACACCCAGACTATTCAAATGCGCTATTTTAGACCCCATTTGTTCAAATTAGTTGGTTTTTCGCTTTGTTCTTATGAGGATTAACAAAAATGTTCGTCAAAAGAGTTGAATAAAATGTAATTACAAGTTTTACAACTTTAAAAATATCAACTGTTCAAGTTGTCAGATACTCGGCATCCATACTAAAGTAAGTATATTCTTTATTTCGTAACCATGCAGCTGCCAAACAGCACTCTGGTGAACAAGACTATCACATAAATTTAACATAAGACATACAAAGTTTAAAGACTAAACAAACTAGGCCCTAATTAATATGTAAACAACATTCTAGTTATAAATGTCTTTCTCATTTGATTGTCTGCTCGTGGCAGTACCCGGTCATGGTGTCTGGGGCGCAGGTTATCAGTGATGTAGTACTCGAGTCCGGCAAAGGACTCGAGTCCGACTCGAGACCGTTTTTCTGCGGACTCGGACTTGGACTCGGACAGTCAGGACTCGGACTTGGACTCGGACTCGAAGCCCTGGACTCGAAATGTGACTCGGTTTCCGAGTCACGAATTCTCCGTGGAACCGGTCACGACCTGTATTGCCACAACCAATTCAGACATTTCGTCTGCTTTCTTCATCACTCAACTCGAACAAAGGAGCCCTAACTCAAGTACCGGGTAATGTGACGGATGACTGGGCAGCGCTGACCACAGGGCCAGCGAAGTTAATTATTACAGGTGTGTTTGATGTATATTATGGTCGGCGTGGGGTTACCGGAGGGGTGATTGTAAATATTTGAACTTGATACATAGGCCTGTATTCAAAGAACCTTGGGCCTATAGCCCTATACACAAACAGCTAGGCATCCATGGCATGCATACGGTCGAAATCGAATTTGATATTCTGACACCTCAACAAACTTGGCATTATTATGCTGATTATGCTGATCAGTTAGGTACATAGACGTCTAATTTATCTAGATGTTTATGGATAAGACAAATCAGGATGGAGGTCAATCTGTTTTTGGCATGGTGGCTATTAGAACTTCTCTGATTTTGGAACCGTTCGCAAATGCTTATTTAGGCCTGCATCTCCATAGATCAGATATTACATAATTATTGGCAATGAAAGAATTTGTATCCACTACACTTCGACAGGTTATCGAACAAAACTTTATATAATTCAGTATTTTTAAAGTTCAATTTGGATAAATGACATTACTTTTTGGCATATTATAGTATCGATATTTTTCTATGCCATTATAGGTCTATTGAGTGTTTCGGTGGATCTTGGTGTTACTGGACTCGGACTCGGACTTGGACTCGACCCTTAGTGACTCGGACTCGGACTCGAACCTCTTTGGACTCGGACTCGACTCGGACTCGGCTTAGCTGGACTCGGTCTCGGACTCGGCTCAGGTGGACTCGACTACATCACTGCAGGTTATAACCCATTTGTTTCGTTGGTGGAAGCAACTCGTGGAGGACATGGCCGGGTCTTGTCAGAACCGCCGAAAACAAACTGTTATCGGCATGGCGACAGAGTTCTTCAAATGTTGGAGTATCACCCGAGAGATAATGCTGGCGAATAAGTCTATTCATTAGGGCTTGGAGTCTGCCCCTTTCTTGCTGCCTAGCATACCCCCACCATGCAGGAGCTGCATATATAAAGCAGACGAGCCAGCCAGGGGCGCCGTTAGGCGTACGCACTTACGCAAGTGCGTACAGCGCGGAAAGGGAATTTTTTTCTTTTCACAAATTGTAAATTTATTATAAGCGATGAAATTCTATTGAAATTTTATAATCTATATAGAATATACTTACTTCCTTACTTACCTACACTCTAATAGAGAGCCATCTTGGCATTGAGCGTCTTATAGCCGCCTAGGCCCTAGAGGTCTATGGATCCTGGGATTCCTGGAGGAAAAACCGTTAAAACTTTTTTAAATTTAATTTTTGTTTGTATGTGTTTTTATGTGCACTTTTTATAGACAGGGGTGGATCCAAGGGGGGGGGGGGCAATCCGGCCATGGCCCCCATTTAAAACTGCCATGGGACGTGGCCCCCCATTTGGTATGAAATTAGCAATATGCATATGGGTGTAATGGCATGTTGCGCCCCCCCCCTATTCGGAAAATGGCATGGGACGTGGCCCCCATTCGGTTTTCAAGTGGAGGAGTAAAAAAAAGGTCGTCAACTTTTTTGGCGGATGAAATGGTATGATTTTCTCAAAAAAAATTTGGCAGATGACTAAAAAAAAACCTCATCAACTTTTTTGGCGGATGAAAAGTACTTCAGCCAAAGACTGATCCCTATTTATTTTAGACCAACAACCAAATTTCGACATTTCACCTGTCCCATCCCAGGTTCTAAGATTTTTGCCCCCCCCCTGGAAGAGTTCTGGATCCGCCACTGGTTATAGCGCCCCTTCAAGCTCTCTACTCCGGCCGAAGCGCTGAGCAATTGTGAGTGAAGGACTTGCCCAAGGTCCTTACGCGGCGAGGTGGATTCGAACCTGGAAAATTCCGGCTTCAAGGCGACGATAGCATAGCAATATGCCGATCTAAAGGTATCAAATTGCACCTCCTAAACATCACCCCCCGGCAACTTGTACCGTTACCGGTTTCAGATTACCCCCGGACACTAGATTTGCATGGATTTATCCGTCATCCCACTGTGGTTTGTTATCAATATTTTACTCGGAAAAAATAATAGCCTCGAAGCCATTTCTCCATGTAACTTCAGTGGCGATTTAGTATTTTAGTTGCAGATGAAAATATTTATAACAAACCAAACCACGAAGTGGGATAACGGATGAAAATCTTCAGACCAAAACAAGAAGCGGGATTATTTTTCTGATATTTTTAGTCCAATAAATGCGACGAATGATGCAAATTACAGTTTGCAGGGGGTGTGTGTAATGTTTAGGAGGGGGTAATAATTTGAAGCCTTTAGCATGGGCGTTCGCAGGAATTTTTCTAGGGGCGCAAACTTTTATATAGCCTAATTGTCACATGGTCTAAATTTATTGGGTGACAGTTTGAATTTCCA
This sequence comes from Lumbricus rubellus, assembly GCA_945859605.1. Classification (NCBI taxonomy): domain Eukaryota; kingdom Metazoa; phylum Annelida; class Clitellata; order Crassiclitellata; family Lumbricidae; genus Lumbricus; species Lumbricus rubellus. The sequence goes on from OX243813.1 coordinate 39,176,752, forward strand.
TATTACCACGAGAGAATCCTATACCCTACCTATACGTTATGCCTCCAAAGGAAGATATATTATATAGGTTCAACAATCAACATGACTGCCTAAAATGGCTCCATTTGAGGTCGACAGAGCCAAAAATATGCTGGTCGCTGGGTCTCCGCCCCCAGACCCCGCTGGGGAAGCTTACTGTAAAGACAAAACCTTTCTCTTTTACAATAGCATTTTGATTTTTATTGTTATCCTGGTAGCTTGCGACACTGAAAAACGACTTATTCTTAAAAATTTAGCGACTTCGTCGTTCACAAATAGCTGGCAAACAAGAGCCTAAAAATGGCTCCATTTAAGGTCGAAACAGCCAAAAATGCGCTGGTCGCTGGGGCTCCGCCCCAGACCCCGCTGGGGGAGCTTACGACGCTCACCCAGACCCCCTAGTCGGGATGGGCTTCGTGCCTTCGGCACTCCCAACTTCCCGCTTTCGGCGCCGCCACTGACGACCAATTAGGCCTACAATACAGCGTCCTGGCACTTTTTTTACACTTTAAGCACTGTGTGTATATATATATATATATGGGATTGGATTGGTAGGCCCTAGTATTTGCGCCCCCCCCCCCCTAACCAGAAATCCTGGATCCGCCCCTGAATATAAGCTCGTATCGATCGCTGTTCGCTTCAATTATTTTGTGCAAGTTGTGCGTACAGAAATAAAATCCTGGCGGCGCCGCTGGAGCCAGCGTATAGTAGCCTAACTCGTACCACATCATTCATTCATTCATTCATTTCGTGAATTTATATAGCGCTTCTTCAAGAAACTACTCAGAGGCGCTCCCAGTCCAGCCACAGCTAAAATAATAGGTTTTGAGCGACTTATAAAAAGCAGGTGAATTTAGTCTAGGCATAAGTCGCAAGTTTAGTGGGAGGCCATTCCAGATAGCGGGACCCACAGAAGAAAAGGCTCGGCGCTGTCTTGTAGAAGTGCGAGCTCGAGGAACCAAAAGCTCCCCCGTTGTCGTAGAGCGAAGAGCTCGACGGGCTGCAAGGTCAGAGACAGGTCGACAAAGAATAGACAGGTATGATGGAGCACAATCAGTAAGGCAACGCCAGACAAGTGCAGCAACTCGGTAAGAGATGCGCTGTGAAACAGGGAGCCAGTGAAGAACATCACGCATATAAGCAGAGACGGGGGCATATTTAGGAATGCGGCCAATGAGGCGAGCAGCCGAACGAAGAACTCGTTCAAGGCGCCCAATTAGTCCAAGTGGCAGACCCATGAGTACCGAACTGCAGTGATCAATTCTACTGGTGACAAAGGCATGGACAAGTGTCAGAGTAGCACTATGAGAGAGAGATCTTGAGACAACTCGGAGTTGCCGAAGCTGGTAGTAGCAACTGCGAGTGACCAAATTGATATGCTTAGAGAAATTGAGCTCTTGATCTAGAGTAATTCCAAGGTCGCGGACTGTGAGAGAGAAAGATATATCAGGGAAAGTTGCTGTTATTAAGTGCAGGTCAATGGATGCCAATTGCCTGCGAGTACCAAACCAGATAAACTGAGTTTTAGAGGGATTTAGTAACAAACGATTAGATGCCATCCATGATGTAAGAGCATCAATGGCATTGGACATTAACGATACAGTGGACACTGCATCAGTGGCAAGGCAGTGAGCATAGGCCTGAACGTCATCAGCATAGAGTTGGTGCAGAAGGCCACATGCAGACAACAAGGAACCAATACCAGCTGTGTAGAGAATGTACAGTAAAGGGCCCAACACAGAACCCTGTGGCACACCAAAAGGGGCTGGGACCCAAGATGACCTCGAGGCACCCAATACCACACAGTTAGTGCGCCCAGACAGAAAAGAACGAAGCCACTCCAAAGGAGCATCAGCTAGGCCAAATGAAATAGAAAGACGCTGGAGCAGGATAGAATGATCAACTGCATCAAATGCAGCACTGACATCAAACAAAGCTAAAAGAGTGACCTGGCCACGGTCGATGGCACCATAGAAGTCAGATAATAGGCGAACTAAAAGAGTTTCAGTAGAGTGATTTCTACGGAAACCTGATTGCTGAGAGGGGAGTAACCCATTCATGTCTAAATATGCAATTAATTGGTTTGCAACAATTCGTTCTAAAATTTTGGATAAAAAAGTAACATTTGCAATTGGCCTGTAGTTGGCTGGATTATTTCGGTCATGGAGCTTAAGATCAGCTAGACCATGAGCAGCGAGCACACGGAAGGCATAAAGAGACTGCCTTGCCCTACAGCATAGATCTTATCAATGTGCATGTCAAAACTAAGATCATCAGACATCATCACACCAAGAACCTGTAAGTTTTGAACCCTAGTTAAACTTAAACCTGGTGTTTCTGTTGGATCGGTCCCTCCCCAGTCCCCCTGCACACCGCCCTCTAGGTCTTCTGACAATCATTTCATATATGTCTTATTGCAGTTTATCTTAAGGTTACATGTAACCGACCATTGCGTAACATTATCCAGTTCAGCTGGGATAGTACCACTATTTGATGATGGGATCAACAGTAAGTATCATCCACATATCTTTGCATCCTGTTTCCTGAATGGCATGGCCTAAACTATACTGACAATAAGCCTAACAATTGAGGGTAGAGGTACACGCGGTGTGACCTGAACCAATTAAATTGCATGAACTATTTTGAGATGTCAAAATGGTTCATTTCTGTGAAGAGCTATTTTCAGGTCATATGCCTAAATTATTTGTGAATTAATTGACAACGTGAGATCTTGATCGTGGAGTTTAAAATAAAAATTTGTGGAAAAAATTATGTATCACAACCATTTTACATTGAATTTCACAGAAAGTTACTTGTTGTAAGTATACAAAATTTATGGGCAGCTCACCAAAATAAACCCAGATTTTGCCCCAAAAAACAGAAACCCAGACGAAGGCCAAAACCCCCAGATCTAGTGGAAAAAACCCGGCCAGCTGTGGCATCACTGGCCGTCTTGCAGTGATGCCACAGCCAGTGTTGCCACTTAGGTTTCGGAAATAAACCCAGATTTTCTTCTCAGAAAAACCCAGAAAAATCCAGACCACTTATATGTGCGATTTTATACCCCCCCCCCATTGTTCAAATTAAATTGGATTTTCGTTGGTTCGGATGAGGGCTAACAATAATTAATTCATTCGGACATTTATATAGCGCTCATTTAAGTTAAATAAACTACCCAGAGGCGCTCCCGACTCCAGCGCGCCCAAAAAGAAGTTTTAAATTTAGTAAGGAACGATATCAGGCGCGGATTTAGAGGGGGCGGAGCCGGCGTACGCCCCCCTAAACCCTGCAGCAAATGTTCTCAAACTAAACTGACCTAAAACTAATATAATTGCAATTTGGGAATTTAGGATGTTTGAAGTAGCTGGACCGGCAGAATGGTATCCAAATATTACCACAATAGGCCTAATTCACATTTTGCTGCTCACTTCTGTCACGGCTTGCAGTGTTGAACGAGCAAATTCTAGTCTGCGATTTGTGAAGTCGTGTTTCCGAAGTACAATGAACGAGGACAGATTTAATGCACTCATTTTATTGTTTGTCCACAAGGACATCAAGTTAGACATTGATGACATTATCAAGGCCTACGCCAGAAAGCATCCAAGGAGAATGACACTGCTTAATCCACTGGCAATGTGACACTTAATTATTCCCTTTTTGGATCAAGGGTTGCATGATCAAAACCGATAAGTCGATAACTGATTTATAATCGTTTCACTGTTAACCTTCAGTTGAGATCAGTGGTTTTATATGAGAAACTATATTTTTTTTAAAGTTCCATAACATTTTCTGTTAAAAGGATCATTATAGTGTACGTCTTCTTCTTTCTTCTTTAGGTAAGCTGCCTCTCGGCAGGTCCAGATGCCCAACGACGCCACTCTTCTCGATGTTGTGCTTTTTCTTTGAGTTTTCCATATCCATCCTCCATCATCCAATCCAAGAACTTTTCCCTAGGTCTTCCTCTTCCCCTCTTCCCTCCATTTTACCCTCCATTATGTCTCTTTGCAAGGAGTTGTCCTATCCAGTTCCTCTGCCTTGTTCTAATTGTATTCACCAAGGATCTTTCCTCTTCCACCTTCTTCAGTACTTCTTCATTTGATTTATGTTCTGTCCAGCTGATCCTTTCCATCCTTCTCCATATCCACATCTCATTCCAAAGGCGTGGTGCTGAGTTGGATATTGCTCGGTTGAAGAACTTCAGATGACTAGTGGCAGGCGGTCGAGAGAGTGTACGTAGGCAGGCGGATGATCGGGTAGAACGGTTAGGCTGGATGGTGAACACTGAACAGTTCGCGAAGATATCTGAGCTGGGAGCATTGTAAGAAGTTGTAGGCTAAATAAGGAGAGAACTTTGATGTGGATTCGCTCTGGGATTTTCAACCAGTGAAGTGACTTGCATGAGGATTGGGGTGATGTGATGATGTCTGGGTGTTCTGGTGACGGCTCTAGCAAGAGAATTTTGAATAAGTTGGAGGCGCTTAAGTTGTGTGGAGTCAAGGTTTAAGAACAGAGAGTTGCAATAGTCAAGTTTCGAGTGTAAAATGGCTGTGATACATAATTTTTCCACTAATTTTTATCTTAAACTCCACAATCAAGATCTCACGTTGTCAATTCACAAATAATTTAGGCCTATATGACCTGAAAATAGCTCTGCACAGAAATGAACCATTGTGACATCTCAAAATAGTTCAGGTCACACCTCTACCCTTGTTAAGCTTATTGTCAGTATGGATGCCGAGTATCTGACAACTTTAACAATTGATATTTTTAAAGTTGTAGGCTAGGCCTAATTACATTTTATTCAACTCTTTTGATGAACATTTTGTTAATCCTCATAAGAACAAAGCGAAAAACCAACTTCATTTTGAATAAAGGGGGGTCTAAACGAGCTCATTTGAATAGTCTGGGGTTTTACTGGGGGTTTTTCGGAAGGAAATCTGGGTTTATTTCTGAAACCTCAGTGGCAACACTGCGTATTTCAGTTTCAGTTTATTGATCCCATCATCAACGTACAACGTACAAGAAATTAAGATTACATAGTGGCCTAAAATAAAGTAACATAGCCTACAACCCTACATGACTTACACAGTGATGCAATGAGAAAATTTGCTAGAAAATTAAGTTGTGTGAGCCAGCTTAATATACATTAGCCTACCAGAGGGGTCCGTAGCTTAGTTGAGAGAGCGCTGGTCGTTAAACTAAGTCATTCACACGACCCGGGTTTTTCGGGAAAAATCTGGGTTTATTTCAGTTAGCCTACTTGACCGTTTGTATTAAGAACGCATGAATATTCTGTGCAGTGTGAATAATAATAATATCTTTTCGGGGGGCCCAGTAGAGTAATGGTTAACACGCTGGTCAAGAGTGCGAGAGCCCAAGAGGTACCAGGTTCGAGACCCCGTTGGACGGATTTGATTTGTATAGGCTGCTATTAGCGCCATTGTGATTGCAAAGCTGTCTGCTCAGTTGGTAGTTAAGTTTAATTAATATTACTGCATAACTTGTAAATGTAAAGCGCAGTTGCAGGCGTTTCAATAAAGAAAATATATTATTATTATTATTATTATTATTATTATTATTAATGAAACGCCTGCAAGACGCACTGCGCTTTACATTTACAAGTTATGCAGTAATCTTAATTAAACTTCACTACCGTACTAACTGAGCAGACAGCTTTGCAATTACAAATTTACAATGGCGCTAATAGCAGCCTACAAATCAAATCCGCCCAACCGGGGCTCGAAGATCCTGCGTGGTCGAGTGGGTTGTAGCCCGCTCGCCGCGCCGGCGGCCCGTGGTTCAATTCCCGGTCGGATCTTTACAGCGGGTGGCTCGGTCGTAATATAAACGTGGAGTGTGAGGTTGTTCTCTGCCTCCGACACTAATCATCTTCGATATGAAACAGTGTCGTTAAGCCCTGAACATTTTTTCGGGGCTCGAACCTGCTACCTCTCGCACTCTACGCCAGCGTGTTATCCATTACTCTATACCAGGTCACTGCAGCAGTGCATATAGCAATAAGCTTAGGCTACACATTGTATTTGTTTTTAAATTCAACATAAACTTCTGTGCTACAGAATTGTTTGGGTCCACTAATTTTAATTTAAAACTCCACAATCAAGAGCTAGCTCGACGTTGTCAATTCACGAATAATTATTTAGGGCCTATAGACCTATAGCCTAATGGTAACAGTACTCTAACTAGAATACTGGATTGTCAAAAAACGGCGGGTGGGTTCACTAAAAGTGACATAAATTTTGTTCAATTTCGAATTTCTTGGTAAAATTATGCTCATGTACATTAGGCCATTTCAAAAATGTATGGGAGAAAAATATTTTTAAAAATTACATGGTGCCCCCCCCTCCTATATTGTTTCAAATGGCAAAATATTAATGTATGCCAAATTTTAGGTCATTTCGTGGTGTTTTGACCCCCGCCCACCATGAACAACTGATTTAGTTGATAAACCATTGTTTTCCTACACTATAATCATGACGAAAGTGTTGTAATAGGCTATAAAGACAGTTTATTATACAGAGAAGACAAACTACATATAATTATAGTAGTTTGGTAATAGTGTACACTTTTTTTATGTCATATCACTTTACTGGATTAAAGGTTTTATGGAGGAGAAGGTTAATTTCTTTAATGTCTCTTTTTGAAAGTTGGGAATATTGTTGCGTTGATATATTCGACCATTTGCAATAAAAGTTTCACATCCCATTCCAACAGATCATGCACCACTTTGACATGCCGCACACACGGGCGAATACAGAAATTTTCGAGGGGGGGGGCCAAAAATTTTGACCTTAGGTCGGAACATTTTTCGTTGATCTTTGACACGAAAAAACTGATGACCTTTTTTACGTCATTCAGTCGAAATGTCATGATATACCAAATTTCCCTGCCAAAATAGCTGATGACCTTTTTTAGTCATTTAATCAATCAGCTGTCTTGAACATGTATCTTTTTCCAAGCCAATGTTACAATTGATCTCCTTTTTTGTAGTCATATCCTACTTTCGTCTTTGTCCGCTCCATTGATTAAAAACTTCTTGACACTTGATGGGGGGCACGTTCTATGGACATTTCTGAATTCTGATGGGTGCATGGCCGGATTGGCCTTGGATCCGCTGCACACATGTCTCAGTTTCTTGGTAATTGGGATCATTATGCCATTCACTAACAGATTTTTTCTAGCCAGTCGGCGCCAATTCCCATGCTGTGAAGCAAGAACCAGGAATTAGGCCCAATAAGGGATGCTAGCTTTTTAAAATTGTGACTCAGAAGAGGAAAAGTTGGATGGCCTCTTTCAAACTCTCTTGGTCTAGGAATTCGGAGCAATGTTCGAGCAATCTGCTGTCGTTCTGAATAGGAAAGTCTGTTTCAAAGTAGAGAGAACACAGCACATTCCTCTGTTAATAGGCATCAGAAGTGCTTTTCCATGACTTTTATGTCTGCATTTGCAACTTGTGGATCATGTTTGCAATACTCGTTCAAGTCATGCCATAGCTTGAGATCATTATACGCTGCATCGCCGCATCGGCCTCAATGGATGAAGAGAGCCAGTTCCCAACGTATACATAATAGGCACTTCTCTATCATATTTTCTAAGTACCGGGCGATTTTTTGTGGATGAAATTGGAGGAACTTCCTGAGGTGGTACTTTTTCCATATTTTCACTCCTTGCTCCCATGGTTAGTTGATTCGTCGTCGTCGTCGGTGCCTTATTCGTTCCGAACTTTGGCGGCACAAAGGACGATTTGTCTCCATGTAGATCTTTGCTGCGCTGCTCGAATCGCCTGCTCCATTGTCATCCCGGTCCATTCTTTCACATCGTCGATCCACATCCTACGCGGTCTTCCACGTCTCCTCTTTCCCTCCGTTTCTCCAGTGATTATATCTTTCTCGAGACAGTTTTCCTTCCTCATGATGTGACCAAAGTAACTGAGCTTCCTCCCTACCACCCCTCCCCACAGCCGTTCGCCACCCACCTCCTGTAGCACCTCCTCATTCCTTCTCTTAGCCGTCCACGGTATTCTTAATACTCTTCTGTAAGATGTCGTTTCGAAAGCCTTTATTCTTCTCACTTCACTCTTCCTGTATGTCCACGACTCCACTCCATATGTTGCAATTGGCCATATTAGCGTCGACAGCAGTCGCAGTTTAGTTGGTATGGTGATGCCTCTGTTCTTCCATACCGTACTCATGCCTGACAATACTCCCTTAGCCATTCCCAATCTGGCCCTTATATCCTCCTCACATCTTCCATCTACAGTTATTTGGGCTCCTAGATACTGCATCTTATCTACCTGTTGCAACACAACTCCCTCTACATAAATTTCGATCTCACTGCCATCTGTAGTCATCACTTTCGTTTTTCCTTTGTTAAATATCAATCCATAGTTCTTCCCTGCATCCACCATCCTCTGTATCAGTTCCTGAAGCTCCTCTGATGATGTGGCAACCAACACAATATCATCCGCATACCTGAGATTTGACACCCTTCTTCCTCCTATCTTGAAACCTCCCTTATATTGTTCCAGAGCCTCTCGCATTGCCATTTCTGCCACCAAGTTAAATAGGTAGGGGGATAGTACACATCCCTGTCTTACCCCCCTACCAATTTTAAACCACTCTGACAGTACACCTGCTATTCTCACTGCTGCTCTCTGTAGATTACAATCTATAAAAGGCAGGGCCTACTACGCCATGGGGGGATGGAAGCAGACTGCTTCCAATTTGGACCGGGGGGGGGAAAGTTTCCCCCCTAATGATAAAGTTGAGTATAAAAGATTTTCTCCTGAAGATGTTCCCTCGGTATTAATTGGGATCATTATGCCATTCACTAACAGATTTTTTCTAGCCAGTCGGCGCCAATTCCCATGCTGTGAAGCAAGAACCAGGAATTAGGCCCAATAAGGGATGCTAGCTTTTTAAAATTGTGACTCAGAAGAGGAAAAGTTGGATGGCCTCTTTCAAACTCTCTTGGTTTAGGAATTCGGAGCAATGTTCGAGCAATCTGCTGTCGTTCTGAATAGGAAAGTCTGTTTCAAAGTAGAGAGAACACAGCACATTCCTCTGTTAATAGGCATCAGAAGTGCTTTTCCATGACTTTTATGTCTGCATTTGCAACTTGTGGATCATGTTTGCAATACTCGTTCAAGTCATGCCATAGCTTGAGATCATTATACGCTGCATCGCCGCATCGGCCTCAATGGATGAAGAGAGCCAGTTCCCAACGTATACATAATAGGCACTTCTCTATCATATTTTCTAAGTACCGGGCGATTTTTTGTGGATGAAATTGGAGGAACTTCCTGAGGTGGTACTTTTTCCATATTTTCACTCCTTGCTCCCATGGTTAGTTGATTCGTCGTCGTCGTCGGTGCCTTATTCGTTCCGAACTTTGGCGGCACAAAGGACGATTTGTCTCCATGTAGATCTTTGCTGCGCTGCTCGAATCGCCTGCTCCATTGTCATCCCGGTCCATTCTTTCACATCGTCGATCCACATCCTACGCGGTCTTCCACGTCTCCTCTTTCCCTCCGTTTCTCCAGTGATTATATCTTTCTCGAGACAGTTTTCCTTCCTCATGATGTGACCAAAGTAACTGAGCTTCCTCCCTACCACCCCTCCCCACAGCCGTTCGCCACCCACCTCCTGTAGCACCTCCTCATTCCTTCTCTTAGCCGTCCACGGTATTCTTAATACTCTTCTGTAAGATGTCGTTTCGAAAGCCTTTATTCTTCTCACTTCACTCTTCCTGTATGTCCACGACTCCACTCCATATGTTGCAATTGGCCATATTAGCGTCCTCAGCAGTCGCAGTTTAGTTGGTATGGTGATGCCTCTGTTCTTCCATACCGTACTCATGCCTGACAATACTCCCTTAGCCATTCCCAATCTGGCCCTTATATCCTCCTCACATCTTCCATCTACAGTTATTTGGGCTCCTAGATACTGCATCTTATCTACCTGTTGCAACACAACTCCCTCTACATAAATTTCGATCTCACTGCCATCTGTAGTCATCACTTTCGTTTTTCCTTTGTTAAATATCAATCCATAGTTCTTCCCTGCATCCACCATCCTCTGTATCAGTTCCTGAAGCTCCTCTGATGATGTGGCAACCAACACAATATCATCCGCATACCTGAGATTTGACACCCTTCTTCCTCCTATCTTGAAACCTCCCTTATATTGTTCCAGAGCCTCTCGCATTGCCATTTCTGCCACCAAGTTAAATAGGTAGGGGGATAGTACACATCCCTGTCTTACCCCCCTACCAATTTTAAACCACTCTGACAGTACACCTGCTATTCTCACTGCTGCTCTCTGTAGATTACAATCTATAAAAGGCAGGGCCTACTACGCCATGGGGGGATGGAAGCAGACTGCTTCCAATTTGGACCGGGGGGGGGGGAAAGTTTCCCCCCTAATGATAAAGTTGAGTATAGAAGATTTTCTCCTGAAGATGTTCCCTCGGTATTCCCCAGCATCTGCCATGGACTTCCTCATGGTAAATTCCCCAAACAATCCCTCCCCCGTCATAACACAGGATAAATCTTCATTTAATGTGACTTTTTCTTAACACTCACTTAAATTTGTCACGTGAGGGGGGAAGTAGGTAGTCTGATCCAACCTGTGCCAGAGGGAAATCCCCCTCTAATGATAGATGGGCATAAGAGATTTCCTTCTGGACATATCTCTCGGCATCTCCCCTTTGTACCACCCCTCCTTCCCCCCACACCCACGGTAAATTACCCTTGAACGTTCATCCAACCATCTCAAGGGTAGATCTTCATTTTAGTATGACATTTGTCTTACAGTCAGTTAAATTTGTCTCTGCACCTATAATATGGCACGCTCTCACAACTCATAGGCTAATTAATTACGTTAATTGTTTAAAAAATTAAGGTAGGCCTATATTTTATATCTACTGACACTGCATTGGTTTTATAATATTATAGGTCTCAAATAAAATGAACGATATTTTAAGAATGAATTTTAGTGATATGAGGCAAATAAGCAACAGTAAATTAGTACTTTTGTTTATAGTAAAAGGTTTTAGTCCATTTAAGTAAACATTAATCAAGCGAAAAAAGCTTGGTTGCTCAACAATAAATGAAGTTCAAAATCAAGTAAAGTAGTCTACATGGTTTTTATAGTCCACCCTCAAACATTAAAGCACTATTGAAGTCCGCACAAATGCAAATTACTTAGGCCTACACTTAATTGGGTAGCCTACATTTGAGGGAAATGTTCGGGGGGGGGGATTGTCCTATTGAAACGTTCTGGTGGAATCCAGAGATGAAATTACGGCGAATGGTGTGGGGAAATGTCCATCGGATTTGTCTGGATCTCAAAATGGATGTTGCTGAGCATTGTACAACTGATAGTGCTCAACTTGATACACCAAAATATATTTTGCCGAAAGCTGGGCCTTTCTAAACTTCACAGAACTACAGTAGCTATATATAGGCTACATTACTAGTGTTTAACGCACTGTTAGCCCATAATGAGAAATTTTAGAATGTTGCCATTATATTGTGCAAATTACAAAAATTAAATAATGGGGAGGAGACATTTTAGGACATCCGAAGCAATGTTTCTGCGCATTAAATTCATGAGTAATTTTGTGAAGATGGCAGCTTAAAAGGTACAATTACAGGGTGCAAATCCAAAAAAGTGAAATTTTCATGACTTTATCGTTCATAAACAGCTAGCAAACAAGAGCCTAAAACGTGTGCTCTAGTCGATGCCAACAGCTAAAAATGCGTTTTTTTTTCTGGGGCTCCGCCCCAGACCCCGCTGGGGAGCTTACGACGCTCCCCCAGACCCCCTATAGTCGCTATGGGCTTCGTGCCTTCGGCACTCGCAATTTCACGCCTTCGGCGCTTGCAATATAGGAGAAAATTTCTGCCAGGGGGGGTTGCTTCCACCTTACAGGGGGGGGGGATAGTAAAAAATTCAAACTATTCCTCTTCGGCAATCAAAATTATCATAAACCCATAACAGTGAATGAAGGATTTCACTATGTCAGCTTCCAAAATGCTACAAATCCGACAAGTAGGCCTATCGATAGTAATCGACGTCTTAAAATTAAGGCAACGATCTCTTGAGGGTTGTGAAGTTTTAATCATTAGATGAACCCTCTGCAAATACAATCTATGATACTGCCATCTGGTGATCGAAGTTTCTTCTTCGTGGCAGGTAGGCAAAAATCGACTTTACCTGGTGTCCGACTTTATGTTAGGTCTCCCTACTTTGTTAGTCATCAAGAAAAACCAAATTTAAATGAGTTAAAAAAAACCGATACACTCACACCATACGCAAACAGCGAGTATTATATACTACAAAAAGAAACTAATGCATGAAAAGCAAGAAAAAAGTGGATTGCCATTCTCTGTCAGTTCTAGTAAAGGCATCAATTTGGAAGCATTGTTCCAATTTACGATGATACCGGATGAATCTCGCAACGCTGTTTAAAAATGTCGAAATAAAAATTGCATAGCTACATCATCAACAAGAGATGTAAATTATGTGAAGCAGGCAACAACAAAGGGCAAAAAGCACGCTAATCTTAAACTCATTATCAATTATTACAAAGGAAGAGGAGGATGCAGCCAATGAATTCAAGACCTCAACAAATGCAGTAGCAGAGTCGTTTCCTCTCAGATTAACAGCGACACAACGGTACACTCCAGCATCCAGCGTCTTGGCATTCTTCAGTTGGTAAGTTTTCCGAGTGACTGTCTCTGTTCGATTAAGGGATAGCAGGTATGTCTTGATCCGCCCATCAGGCAACTCCCAGTAAATCTGTGGAGTTGGGTCACCTTCTGCAGTGCAGGTGATGTTCAGATGAGATCCATGTTGAACAGTCACTCGGCTTGTGATATTTGTCATCCTTGGCATTGAACACAGCATGTTTCCTTCTTCTGTAGAAGAAACATCATCCACAAATGGTGTTGAGCATACTGCTCCTGTTACTTCAACACCACTGCTGCTCAACCAGTCTTTCAACCATATTAGTTCACAATTACAATGCAGTGGATTTCCTTCCAGCCTTAGACTCTTTAACTTTGAAAATATTGATTTTAGACTTTCTGGAAGTGTAGTGATTCCATTATTTTCGATGTGCAGAATTTCCAACTGTTGTAGACTATAGAAATAAGTCTGGTCAAACTGTGAGAAGTTGGTGGAATCAAGATGCAAAGCTTGAACTGTATGCAGCAAAACATAGCGACTAAAGTCTATTGGTCCAATAGGATTTCCCACAAGACTTAGATCATCTGTCGAGATGTGTTTTAGGAAAGATGCATCTGAAATACCGTTGTTGTCTAAGTTGAGCTTTATAAATTTAAAGCCTTCAAACAAATCTACTGGCAGTATTACAGGTTGTTGGTTTTCCTGCCAGTAGAGTTCCCGTAAACTACCTTTCAGGGCCCTAAAGGCATTTACTGATCGAGAGCTTAGGTTACTGCCATAAATGTATACCTCAGAAATTTCAGACTCCTGAAATGCTTCAAATGACATCTCGGTTAGGTTCGGATTGTTCTCCAAACCAAGTTTAGTCAGGTTCAGATCATGAAAAGCCAATTCTGCAATAGAATGGATTTTGTTGAAGTCAAGGTCAAGTTTTTTAAGACTGGACAGCCCACTGAATCCATGGATCTGGAGCAGCTCCAACTGATTCCATCGAAGATCTAAATGAACGAGCTCTTCAAGCCCAACAAATGCATTTGACTCAATAGTCTTCAATTTATTGTACGTGAAAACAAGTCTTTTGAGGGAGCGAAGATCACCAAAGGCTCCTTCTGGCAAAATTTGTATGTGATTTCCTTTAATGTATAGTTCCTCTGCATTTCCTGGAATTCCAGATGGAACTTCAGACAGACCCTTATCTATACAAGAAGTGAGAAAAGGTGCTTCACTTCCACACTGGCACCCAATCGGACAATCTGACGAAACACCGAAGTTGACCATGAGAAGAATATATACAACCAGTGCATAAGCAGAAGAATCAGCTCTTGATTTGTTCATCTTCGCTTCATTTAAGGACCTGAAACAATAAGCAGCATTGACTAAACTCAATCAAATTCAACTGAAATGTAAGTTATCATGCATGTTTTCACTCTGTCACAGTAATGAAGATAATTACAGATATTATATGATGAAAGCAATCTTTACTTGCACACACAGGGTGGGCCAGCAAAAATTCTCCCCTACTTTATTTTGCCAATATCCAGGCCAGAGGTAAGAATTTTCAAATCAAGTTTTACAGGCTTAACCCTTTAATGCCGAAGGGTATAGGATTTCCCATACATACCATTTACTACCATCTCGGCATTTAAAGGGTTAAAGGTAATTCATATTTGTGTACAACAATATGGGCATGTTTGTTGCCTTGCAGCCAGAGGGTTGCAGGTTCGAATCCACCTCAGCTGCCTTGTAGGGACCTTGAGCAAGTCCTTCATTCATAATTCCTCATGCGCTTCGGCGTGACATTTCAGAATTAATGTCCGTGCTGTAGCCATGAGCGTCTCTGAGTAGAAATCTAAAAAGTGCACATACACACATTTTCCCAACAGCCAAGCGTTTCAAAGTTCGTCTCCTGTGCTTTCCACCTTCACAATGCACAGGCAACCAGGGAGCTGAACATCTTTCTCAATGGGCAGCGGATCAACCATGAACCTAAACCAGTATACTTGGGAGTGACCATGAACTGAGCTCTCACATACCACGAACATCTCAAAAAGACAGCAGCTAAAGTAGGTACCCGCAAAAACCTGCTGAGCAAAATTGCTGGGTCCAACTGGGGAGCCCACACTTCAACCCTCAGAAGTTCAGCATTGGCTTTGTGTTATTCGGCGGCTGAGTACTGTGCCCCTGTGTGGGCTCGATCACACCACACCAATCTTGTCGACGTAAAGCTTAATGCATCGATGTGTATCATCTCAGGGACACTGCGGCCGACTCTTTTGCTGTGGCTTCCTGTGCTAAGCAACATCTCTCCACCTCATCTTCGAAAGGAGGAGGCATCGGCAAAGTTACTAAGAAAAGTCATGGCAAACGACAGACTCCCACTATATACGGACATTGTGCTCCACCCGAATGTTCGCCTTCCTTCGAGACGACCCATATGGCTAAACCACCAGCGGAAGACATGACAGCTATTTCGGCCTGGTGTGCTGAATGGTTGGCAGCTGATGTTGTGAACCATTCTCTCGTAGTCGTGCCATCTGTCTGGCCCCCTGGCCATGATCTGCCACGTGGGCATTGGTCAATGTTAAATCGTTTTAGAACTGGGCAAGGATGCTGTGCTGCTAACATGGTGCGATGGAGACAGGCTTCGGACCCACTGTGTAGCTGTGGTGAAATCCAGACAATGTCACACATTGTAAATGACTGCACAAGAACTCGCTTTCCGGGTGGTTTAACTGCCTTACATGTGGCTGAGGAGGCTGCTGTTCAGTGGTTGGACACGCGTTCTGCAAAAGCTAAATAAATAACCAACATATTTGAAACAGAACAAAAGTTATAGCACTCCCAGTGAGTCCACCCACTGTTGATTGATGATCCAAAAAGATAACGCAACTAAAAGTAACAAAAAACGATTTTATTTAAGTCACATCTCAACTAATTGCTATCAAATAAACTTGATAGTGCTCCACAAGTTGTGTTCAATGTGTCCACCACCAGTACTAACACTTGTTTTCAGTCTTTTTGTAAAGTTCCTGATGGCTTTGTTGGTGTGTTCCACTGGTAAATCTTCCCATCCAATGTATCAATTCCAATCCAATGTGACCATCAATTCTCTTATCACTCTTGCTTTTGGCCAAAGATATGTGGGATGTCTCCAGCCAAGGGCTCCTATATCTTTAGCGCCTGCATGGACAGAGAGAGTAGAGGGGCTAATGAGCTTTGCTAGACAGGTTAGGGCTGAGCCGTGCCAGCGGTATTTCGGCCGGCCGGGCAAGCAGGTTGGTGAAGATTCTTCCCCGCTAGCTGGTGACCTGCCAAGACTGTATGCCAATTTACCCTGTGTGCCCATAAGCAGGCAATATTCCACCCTGTACACTTGTAGTCAGTTGCTGTGAGAAATTAATGTGCTTGTGTTCTGATGAATCTATTCTATTTTCGAAAATAGATGTTACATAGCAGCTTGTACAATCATAGGATGTGCACAATAGAGTGTTCAGCTTTCCTATGGTGAAAAAATAATTTCAAATAATCACCTCGCATACCATCTGGATTTGTGAAATTTGGTGTCATGGACCACTCAGTGAAATTTTATGGCTTTGGGACCATGTTAAGTGACCTCTCAAAGCTAGTGAAGTTTTCAAAAAGTGCAATTTTTCGTAAAAATTTAAAAAATCTCAAGTACAATGCATTGTATCATTTACTGCCACACAATAGGCTAAAGACTACAGTAAACAAACAAGACATTGTATTTCATGTTTGACCAGCGTCATTTACTTCCCTTATTGCTCCGATTTGACTCAAGGTTTCTGGCACTAATTTACTTGCCGAGCTACCAAGCACATATGTGACCTCATCCTTCTGCTGACCTCTGTCACTTCTCTTCGCCCGCTCCGCTCCTTTGACTGGCATGATCTCCTCGTCCCACGAGCTGTAGGACCACCATTGTTAAAACGTGGGCCTTTGCTCTCAATGGCCTGCACTCTACCTTACCTTGAGCAATCTGGTCTCCTTCCTGCAAACCAATCTGGTTTTAGGGCCCATCATTCCACTGAGACAGCTCTCCTTTCTTTATTATCTGAAATCTATTCTGCTGTTGATAGGTCTGAGGTCAGTCTGTTGGCCCTCTATGATGTCTCTTCAGCTTTTGACATGGTCGATCACGACATCCTACTCAAGCGTCTTGAGATCTCCTATGGTGTTAAGGGTCTCCCCCTTTCTTGGTTCCAGTCGTACCTTTCTGAAAGAACTCAAATGATTATATCGGGTGACTCTCGAACCCAATGGGTTCATGTTAATCTGGGTGTTCCTCAAGGTTCAGTTCTTGGACCTCTCCTATTTATTCTTTACACGGCTGACATCTCTTCTCTTTTTCCTATTTGTAGTGCTGCTGGCCATCTATTTGCTGATGATGTCCAGGCTTTTGTCCATGGTCCCTCATCTTCCCAGCTGCTGTTAGTTGCGCATATTGAATCGCTTACTAATCATCTCCACTCATGGATGTCTTCTAATCGCCTTTCGCTTAATACTTCAAAGACTCAATTCATCTGGCTAGGTACTCCCCAGCAGCTCCAGAAGCTTGATTTCATTCTGCTCTCTGAAAAATTCCCGCTGTTTTCCTTCTCTTCAAGTGTGCGGGATCTGGGTGTTGTACTTGATAGCTCACTTACCTTTACTGAGCATATTTCAAATGTGACACGCTCGTCATATTTTCATTTAAGACGTCTCAGAGTCATTCGTCGCTCTGTCTCCTCCTCCATCTTCACTACCTTAATTCATGCTTTTATATGCTCACGAATTGACTATTGCAATGCTCTCCTCATTGGTCTTCCTAAAGTTCGTCTTTCACCTATTCAGTCTGTTCTCAACTCAGCTGCTAGATTGATTGTCCGCCTTCCCAAGTACTCTCACATCTCTACCTTTATGTTTCATGAACTTCACTGGCTTCCTCTCCGTGCTCGCACACAATTCAAGATCCTCACTCTGATCTTAAAGGCTCAACGGGGTCTTGCCCCAAAATATCTGACTAATGTTTTACTTCGTCCTCACTCGGCTTCCTCCCATCGTCCACTTCGTTCATCCAACAGATTTGACCTCTTGGTTCCTCGGTCTAGAACTACTATGGCTCAGTCTCGATCATTTGTCTCAATTGGTCCTTCTCTTTGGAATGCTCTTTCTCCTTCTGTTCGCTCTACACTTCTTTCTGGTAGTCTCTCTTCTGCTTTGTCTCTTCTCAAAACCTGTTTCTTCTCGCGGGGCCTTGCGCACTGGGAGCGCCTCTGAACGGTTCACCCTACTAGAGGCGCTTTATAAATGTTTAAATACAATACAATACAATCATGTCTATACATTTATATAGCACCTCTCACAGTGCACACCAATCAGAGGCGCTCCTAGTGCATTAGACCAAGAGAGTAACAAGTGGTTTTAAGACAATGAAAAGAGGAGACACTTGGGCCACCAGTTTATAAGGAGAAACGGGTTGAAGGAGGAAACTGGTTCAACAGTGCAGGCCATTGAGAGCAAAGGCCCACGTTTTAACAATGGTGGTCCTACAGCTCGTGGGACGAGGAGATCATGCCAGTCAAAGGAGCGGAGCGGGCGAAGAGAAGTGACAGAGGTCAGCAGAAGGATGAGGTCACATATGTGCTTGGTAGCTCGGCAAGTAAATTAGTGCCAGAAACCTTGAGTCAAATCGGAGCAATAAGGGAAGTAAATGACGCTGGTCAAACATGAAAGTGTGTTGCAGTAGGCCCTAATGTGAAACAATACAAAGTAGCCTAGTTGCGTTTATGTTTCCGTTATCAAAATAATGTCTAACTGTATACCCGAAGAGTGAAAATCTGCGGCATAGCAGTAGGCTATCGGTGGTGTTCAGCTACTTGGAAGACGAGCTGATGTGTGTGAGCCAAGTTGAAATTAGCCTAGTTGCGTTTATGTTTCCGTTTGAGTGTGTAAAGCATCCTAGAAGTAGCTTGCTACCGACGATGCTATAAGAATTGTCGTAACAACAATTACAATTTGCTAACTTTACTGCACGCCCACCAAAGTCATTAGGCCTAATAACAGAAAGTGCAGCAACGCAGGGTTGCCAGGTCGGCGCGAAAAGCGCGAATTGGGCGACTTTTGAAATCGCTCGCGACTGAAAATTTGGTACTCGCGACTCGCGCTTTTTTGGGCTACTTTTGAATTGCCTCGCGGTCGCGACGGCGACTTTTTGGGTTTTTTGAGCGACTCTTTGGGTTTTTGAGCAATTTTGGGGGTTTTTTAGCGACTTTTGGGGTTTTTTGAGCGAAAAAAGGGTATTTTCCACGAGATTTCGATCGAAAGACTAAAAAAGGACGTCAACAAATTTGACGACCTTTTTTTTTAATTTTTTTTTTTAGTCGTCAGAAGAAATTTTTGCGACCAAAATAGAAAAGCTCGATGATCTCGCGATTTTCGCGACTTTTTTTCAAAATCTCGCGACAAAACTTTTCCGAAATCTGGCAACCCTGCAGCAACGGTGTTCTGGAATGTCATTGTCCCTAACTTTCTCGTCTAATGCACATTTTGGGATAATAATAACAGAAAGTGCAGCAACGGTGTCCTTGGAATGTCATTGTCCCTAACTTTCTCGTCTAATGCACATTTTTGGATCATAAGAGAGAAAATCTTGACCGACTTTGGGGTAGCAAATAGATGCATCGATTGCTGTGTCATGAATTCGGATAAAGTTTTCTCTTGAAATGTCCTGAAGGTTTTTGGATCAACAATCCTTACATCAGTTTTCATCTGTGGCTTGCTTAATGCGGAAACTGTTTCTTCTCTTTCTTCTCGTCAGCTAAGACCTTGTCAGAAAAAGTGACAGCCCTGCCAATTCTTCGCTGACACATATACCAGAGAAGCCTTTTCATTTTGTGAACGGCTACATCTGAAGTTTTGGTCTCAATGCTATGAAATTTTTCCATGTTGTATAGCATTCATATAATTATTGAAAAGAGCATCCTAGGTGATGGGTGCAGTGAACCATGTCTCAACATGCAGTGAACCATGTCTCAACATACAGATGAACATTCATGGGGAAAGATGTATCTTCAAGCACTATTAAATTCCCTTTGATATGCACCATTTAGACTGAATTGGATGATGTCAACATCACCAATAATTATGGATTACCTCACATAAAGCTGAACTACAGCTTGCTGGTTCTGCTCTAGCCATACTTTCTCAATGTAATCCAGAGAACAGCCTTTTGTAGCCTTACAAAGATAAACAAATTTGTCACGGCCAGTGAGAGGCAACTGACGTCTGAACCTGGCGAAAACTGCAATTCGAAGCCCATTGGATAGGAAGAGTAAATCAAAAACTGCATGATGCAATTAATTCAGACCTGTGATGTCTGCAAACAAGAATAATAGGCGTTTATCAAAGACCTTCTGAACAACGCCCATTGTGCCACTGTGAACTCGTGTGTTACCACTGATTGTGTCAAGCAAGCCAACCATTCTGATTACCCCTTTCCTCATCTCTTAGTATTTCAGCAATTTTATTTTACATTAGGAAACCAGTTTCAGAGCCAGAAAGTTTGGAATGGTTAGAAGCTTTTTTCAATTCCTAAGCCAGACACAATAACCACCATGCGATCAGCATTAGCACTCTCATCATCTGACAGCAGCTTACCATCGAAATGAACAAAAGTTGCCTCAGAGCATAATTCATCTATAATGGCTTGCTTAATGGAGGAGCTGGTCTTTGAGCCTCCTACAGAAGTTGTGCACAGAATAGGATGATTGACATTCATAGGCCTACTGCCCTAACCCTGGACTGTCTTTATGGAATCTGGCAATGACGACCACTGTCTTTATCTTGCAGTCCATTTTATACTGACGCTCCTATAGCTTCTTGCCTACGCGTCTACACCTGATTGGTCACTAGCAACCTTCCTGCTCATCGGTGACTGCTCTCCTTGCCTGCACTGGCATGCAGTCAATCTGATCTCTGTCCTTCTGTCTGTCTGGCCTCTTGCTCTCCTCTTTCTCTCTGTCTCTCCACCCTGTGCTCAACTGGTCTGCCATGTCTCGTCCAGCTGTCGTATCACTTACTCACTCCCTCACTCTATCGTTCCGTATGTCTGTCTGTCTTTCTATCTATCATTCATTCCCTCTGTACTATCTTATCTGTCAGCCTCAGATACTACACATATATACATGTCTACATATATATAGCATATATATGTATATATGTATATATACTTATGTGCATATATACATATTTAAATATACATATATGTATATGTGCATATACATGTATACAGAAATACATATGCAATTATACAATTATACATGTATACATATATATATATATATATATATAATATATATATATATATATAATATATATATATATGTATATATACATACATACATACATACATACATGTGTGTATAATACTGTATATATATACATATAAATATATGTATACACATATATAAATGTTCACGTATGTATATACGTGCGCATATATATATGTATATACATATGTATGTATGTATATATAGGCATTTATATGTATAATATATATATATATGCAAATTTATATATACATATACGTAGCAATATATATATATACACATATATTTTATATACACATAATTATATACACATATATAAATATACTGTATGCGGACGTTTCATCAACGGACGATTCGTCCACGGACGATTCGTCACAAGGAATAAATTGAATAAATCCAGCTTCCGTTTAGACACGCGCGTTCAAATAAAAATTCAAAATTCTATTTGAGCAAGAACTATGCTTCGCAGATCCAACTTCCATTTTGGAAAGAATTTATTTCATCATTCCAGCTTCTATTTCAGAAAAGCCTACATTTTTTCATCCAAATTCCACTAAAAACTATATTTTTCACCAAAAAACTTCTCTTTAAGCTCATAAATCTTTCCATCAATCCCACTTCCATTTCAGGAAAACATATTTTCATTAATCCCGCTTTCATGTTACAAGAATTCTTTTCATCAATATATTTTTACTCAACCACCGCTGGACGAATCATTCGTAGACGAATCGTCCGTGGACGAAACGTCCGCGAACCCAATATACATATCATCATCGTTATCCGTGGGTTAACAACCCGTAGGTGTCCGACGCCACTCTCTGTATGAGTCTGTCTTGCATCATGCTTCCCAGCTTCAACCGGTCCGGTCAGCAGGTCCGCTCCATACCATTAACATCTTGGAGCCACTAGACCACCTTGTCCGATTGAAGAGAATATTGGGAGAGAGGTACGAAGGACAACCTGGGTCAATGCCCGTATGTGGCTCTCCTTCGACTCTCTCCACCGGTCTGTCCTGACCGGCCTGTGCATGTCTGCTCCACATCATGACACCTTGAAGCATCTGGGTTGCTCTGTCACTTGTGTCGTGGTTTTTACGGATTTCAAACGTCTTGGTCTTTTCCTGCCAGTGTATCGCTACCCATCTGGCAAACCTTCCTCCTTTTGTCCGGACTTAGGACCGGCACAGGGACGTTGTTGGTTCCCTGTGGCGGAGGATGGATGCAGTCTAACGTCATGCCCAGGACCAAAATATACATATGCATTATACAAATACAAAATTATATATGAATATGCGGAATATCTGGAAATATATTCAGCCTATAGCCTAGAACATAATACTAAAAAATTATTTAGCCTCCAAAGTGTTAATATCGTGCAACTTACTGATTTAGTGTGCAAAATAAGAACATTTTATGAAGCGGATCTTTACAGCAAATTCCGCGACAATAATTATGGGATCAATTCGGAACACGGGATGCACAGGGTTGATTCCGGGACAGTTGGCAGCCCTAAACTGGATCGATTAGAAGGATTTTTACAAAACTAGAAGCTGGATTGGTTAAAAAAATCATCATACTGCAACGAGCGAATGATTTACGACGATAAAATGCAAAGCTTACAATTTCAAGTAGCATAATCTATAATTAATTATAAGATAATCTTCTTACTTCAGAAGAAGTATCAACTACTACAGTCCAATTCATTCTACTTCAAATCAAAAATCAAATCAAATCCTTTATTGATCACCGTATACATGTATACATACAGTATAGCACAATCAGTAGTTGAAAAAAGTCACATGCTTTGATGTCAAAGGGCCAAGCCCAAAGGAACGTAAGGTTACGCTAACAGGGTCGCCCTAATTACATGAATCAATCATTAACTTTCTACACAACAGTCCTGTAAACGTCTATAGACAGTTGTATTACATCAAGGTGTAACTTTAAAACATTTTACAAGTTTATCATCAAAGTACATTGAATGTAAGCTATGCAACTCAAACAAGTGGAACAAACAACAAACAAAAACAAAACAACAACAAAAACAACCCCCCCCCCCCAAAAAAAAAAAAAAACCACCCAACAATATTAAAATAACACAAACAGTGCACGTGTTATAAGTGCACATCAAAACAAACTATTTTGTGCATTTATACAAACGTATGGAAAAGAATAATTTCAATTTGTATTTGAATTGATACATTGTAGATACACAAGTAAGTTCAATAGGCAGAGAATTCCACATCAACAGTCCACATATTCTAATATTATGCAATCCAGCAGTGGTACGAACACTTCTTTGGTGGTATCTATTTTCAGATCGTGTATAATGGGCATGAATCTCTGAATTTTTACAAAACCAATGGTTGAAATTCGTTATAATTAAATTTCTGTGAGGTTTATACATAAATACTCCAATTTGTAGCTTATTAATGTAGTCAAAAGGTATAATTTTCAAATCACTGAACAGTGGCTGAGTGTGGGCTCTAAAAGGTGCATTGCATATAATTCGAACAGCTCGCTTTTGCAGGGTTACCAAAACAGTTAAACGAGTGTGGTATGTAGAAGCCCATGTAATAAATTACAATATGACATATAAGGGTATATTAAAGAGTGATATAAATTCACAAGTATATCACGCAGCATACTTTGCGATAGATAACCTACCGATGATATGCCTTACAAATTACAATGCCTACCTGTTAAAAAATCCAGAGATCACTAGGAATAACAGAGTTTACAGACGTAACTTATATTCCTAATCATAAGTAGCCAGCCATACAATAAGCAGTTCGCGAACACTTTGCAGGATGTTTTTAACTCGCCTACTCGAATTCCATCAGTCAATAAGGTTGGAACGCCGTGGCCCGTGTTAGTACATGTATGATGAATGATGCATAAACGTTTATTATAGTCCACGCCTCCGATTGGCATTTACGCTGATAACAGGTACGTTGGCTAGGCCTACAGATGGTGGGCGGAGTCTCACCTAGCAATCGCACAGTAGGCTATGCTTCCAAGTCTTTCAGTCTGGTTTCCGAAAAGGGCCCAGTGATGCCACAGCTGTTTTTCCCACTAGATCTGGGGTTTTTGGCCTTCGTCTGGGTTTCTTGGTTTTTTGGTCAAAATCTGGGTTTATTTTGGTGAGTTGACCATTTTTGTACTTACAACACGTAGCCTATATTCTGTGAAATTCAATGTAAAATGGTTGTGATACATAATTTTTCCACAATTTAATTTTAAACTCCAATAATCAAGATCTCACATTGTCAATTCACAAATAATTTATAACCTGAAGAATATCTCTGCACAGAAATAAACCATTTTGACATCTCAAAATAGGTCACTCTTCTCTCCTTTATCTCCTTGTTAAGCGGTAGCCTATAATTGACATCATTCTATAACACGTACATGTATATAATTATACACTGTAGGTGAGGCTAATGCTCTAGTGCTCTAGTTGTTGCAGAGTAGGCCTATACAGGGTGGTCCAAAATAAACTGCACAGTGACAGTTTTCTTGATATAATGTATAACAATTCAATGTTTAATGCCATTTTTCTTGCGTATGATGAAAGAATTTCCAAATAAGACATGGAAACGTCGTACTATCCTCACAAAAAAATTGATACCGACGGTACCACAGCTAGGAAGCCGGGTTGCGGACGTCCGAAATCAGCTCGAACAGATGCAAATATCAAGTTGGTAAGCGACCTTATCTGTAGCCAGGAAGACAAACCGCTAAGCCATAAGAGCCCACGGGAGATCGCACGTGAAACCGGCATTTCACGTTCAACTGTTAAACGTATTGTAAAGAAAGATCTCGGACTTAACCAGTACAGGCGCAAAGTTGGACAGCAGTTGAACAGCGATTGCGTTTCATTGACCGCGCAATTGATCAATGGCGTCGTTGGCTTCAATGCGTGGTCGAGCAGCAAGGAGGACACATTGAACATTTTATGTAACGAAATCCATCCATGTAATGTTACAGTAAAAATAATTGCTGTGTTTTTGTGAATTTTCACGGTTATATTTGAATTGGTCTGAATAAAGTACTATCAATTTATCATTGTGCAGTTTATTTTGGACCACCCTGTATATCTATTAGGCCTAATAATTATGTTCTAGGTGGTTAAAGCAAAGATATTAGAGTCGTACGACTCTAATATCTTTGGTTAAAGTGTATTAAGAAAATCTGACTGGGAACCTCGGACAACTTTAAAACTTCGTAAACTTAAGCCACGTGTGTCATGTGTTTACAATTCTGGTAGACTCGACTCGCTGCGCATGCGCACACGGGTTTACGTTGAATTCAGCGCGCACATTTTCAGCGACCTTCATTTCAGCGACCTCAAATCGGCGGCACACATCACAGCGCGTATACATTTCAGCGACCTTCATTTCAGCGCTGCTTCAAAAGGACGTTAATTGCTATAGGCCTAAACCGTGCGCAAACAACACGTTTTATCTATACAAATAAAAATGAAACTTTCCAATAGGCCTAGTTTGTGCCCCGGGCCGTGTTCTCGAAAAGTGACGCACAGATTGTTTTGAAAATTTAACAAACCTTCCATTCCAATAGGAGAGTGTCCATTTTGCTTTTTATCCGAAAAACGCAATATTTTCCACAAAAAGTGAACTTTGCATTCCGCTCGACCGCCATTTGCAAATTCAACAAAACCGCAGGCTTGCCAGATTTCAGAAACGCGTTCACCCGAAACACAGTCACCAGACGAAACATGAATGAGGTCGCGTACCGTGACGTCATAAGCGAGTCACATAATAATTTCCGTTCATTCAAAAACCGTTCATTCAAAAACGAAAGCGGCCTTTCACCATTCTTGGGCTCTATCCGCTGTCAGGAAGGAACGGTGTGACTCAGTGGCAGTGCCAGATTAACTAGGCCTATGGCGCAACTGGCGCACTTGCGCCAGGCCTTCTTTCGGGGGTAAAGTTATATTTAAAAAACCATTGAGAAATCCGATTATCCGATCGAATTTGTTTAGGCGTATATAAAATGTTTAATTTCTAAAACAAGCATTGCATATGAAATTGGGTGGCATTATAAAAACAGGCTTTCTACAGTAGGCCTACTACCAAAGTACACTTTGGCCTACTACTACTATAATGATGACGTCCTAATTAATTGCTTTTCAACGAATAATGGATACAATATGGCGCTCTTTCTAAAAACAACTTCCATCGACAGAAACAGGTAGGCCTAGCCTACAGTAGTTACTCCACAAAAAATGCTGAATATAATGTAGGCCTACCGCTATAATCTGAAAGACGGCTTTCTGGATGTTTATATTGCACTACGTATACTTAACTTTGCCTGTAAGTAACTGCAGTGGAGAAGATCATTCAGTCATTTAAAACGCATAAAATCATCTTTGAGGTCAACAATGGGCCAGGACAGATTGGCAAATTTAACTCTTTTGAACAACGAGTCGGAAATCTTGACAGATCTTGACTTTCAAGATATCATTGATTCTTTCTCTACTTTAAAAGTGCGAAGGAAAGACTTTTAAACTCGACGAACATTTTTGAACAGTTGAACTGTAACAAGTAAAATTTAAAAATCCCCTATGATCCTATCACAGCTTCATTTTGTGTTCATAAATTATTAAAGTATGTTTTTCTATATAATTAATTTTTCCACATTTTTTGATAATTTGATTGGATAGAGGGCCTACTTTAGTTTTGTTGCATTGTTTGCGCCAGGCCTCCAAAAAGTTAATCCGGCACTTGGTGTGAGGGAGGAACGGAACGGAGGGAGCAGGACGAAGAGGGTGGAGAGGGGGAGGGGAGGGGAGGGGAGAGGGTCTTTTCTGCCACAGCAACGCGTGGCCGGGTACAGCTAGTTGATAATAACATCAAAGCAAAATCAAAGCAAAAACAGTTGTGGATCTTCGTCAGCTCAATTCAGTATAATTTTTGAATCGAACTTCAAAGCCAAACTGTTCCTAATAAAGCTGGCTCAATTCATTATTATTTTAATATAGCTTCAAAGCCAAATTCTTCTTAATAAGGCTGGTGGTAGCCTACGCCTATAAAACCTGTCCACGAACCGAAACGAGGGCACATTAATAAAGTATTTTTGTCTTTAGATGTCTCTTAATTAAACTGTTTGAAAGTTGTTACATTAAAATTTAACTGAGTAGTCCTAACTGAACAAACGATTTATTAGTATTGTGTCTACTGCATTTAAACTGTTTTAAAGTTGTTACATTAAAATAAACTTTTACATTATTATCATAAGAGTCGCTGAAATATGAAGGTCGCCGAATTGTATACGCGCTGTGATGTGCGGCGGCGAATTGAGGTCGCTGAAATGAATGTCGCTGAAATGTGCGCGCTGAATTCAACGGATACCGCGCAGACGAATATATCGATTAAGCTTATTGTCAGCAAGGCCTAGGGGGTGTTTTGGGTGTTTGAACAAAAATGGAAAATGTAAAAAATAATGTAACGCATTTACTAGCATGATGTAAAAACCATAAAATAAAACCATGAAAACACCCCAGAAATGATTTTTTAAAAAAAAGAATAGAACGCATTCATTAGCACATAATGAAAAAGCTTGAAATCTTAAAAAGTAAGTAAGTAAGTATATTCTCTATTTCTTAACCAGCTGCCAAACAGCACTCTGGTGAACACGTATCACATATAAATTTAACATAAGACATAAAAATTATTAAAACTAAACAAACTAATTAATATGTAGGCTACATAACACTCTAGTTATAAATGTCTTCCTCATTTGATTGTCTGCTCGTGGCAGTAGGCTACCCGGTCTTGCATGGTGTCTGGGGCGCAGGTAATTATAACCCATTTGTTTCGCTGGTGGAATTAAGCAACTCGTGGAGAACATGGCCTGGTCTTGTCAGAACCGCCGAAAACAAGCTGTTATCAGCATGGCGACAGAATTCTTTAAAATTAATGTTGGAGTATCACCCGAAATATAATGCTGGCGAATAAGTCTATTCATTATGGTTTAATTGGAGCCTGTCCAGTGTAAGAATTGTGGAAAAATATTATCCACTTAAAATCGGGGTGTGAAAACAGACTTTAACATGGGGCTCTAAGAAAGACTGTGGGGTTGAAACCCTCAACCCCCCGGCAATTCTCACCATGAGCCTGTCCCTTTCTTGCTGCCTATATATCATACCCCCACCAAGGATCGAGGTCATACACTTTTTTGACAGAAAACTGGTATGTTTTTTTGGAAATTTGGACAAATGGCTAAAAAAGGTTATCAACTTTTTTGACATGGAAAATGGTATGTTTTCCTGGAAACACCCCCGAAATCAAATCCTGGCTACGGCCTTGATTGTCAGTATGGAACTATGGATGCCGAGTCTCTGACAACTTTAGCAATTGGTATTTTTAAAGCTGTAATTACATTGAATTCGACTCTTTTGACGAACATTTTGTTAACCCTCATATGAACAAGTGAAAAACCAACTTAATTTGAATGCCGGGTCTTAAGTCGCTTATTTTAATAGTCTTGGTTTTTCTGGGGGTTTATTCGAAAGGAAATCTGGGTTTATTTCCGAAACCTCAGTGGCAACACTGAAAAAGGCCACTCAATCACGAATTTCTTACATCGTGACTCAATAGTCCTTTATGTGCCATGGGGTCCCGTTTGCAAAATGGTGTTGGGGGAGTTTCTCACTTCCAATCAGTCAGTGGGTCCCTGGACATGAAAAATCACCGAGGTGCTTGTCTGCCATGACGTCACGAATGACGTAATCGACAAATCCAATATGGCCGCCGCCGGCCATATTGGAAAATTCATCTTCTTTATTTCTTGCAGTATATGCACGTGTAATACCTCTAATGGTACTGATTAAGGTATGTAGAATTCATTTCTGATATTGTTTTTGTCATCAGAGGTCATCTCGAGGTCATAAGGTCGTGGTCAAGGTCATTTTTTCATCTTTTTCATTTCCTTCAGCTTATGCACGTGTAATACCTCTAATGGTACTAATTTAGGTATGTAGAATTCATTTCTGATATTGTTTTTGTCATCTTAAGGTCATGGAGGTCATGTCAAGGTCACTGAGTTTCATATTTTTCATTTATTACAACATATACACATGTGTAATACCTCTAATATTACTGATTCGGATATGTAGAATTCATTTCTGACATTGTTTTTGTCATCAGGGGTCATCTGAAGGTTATGAGGTCATGTTCATTGTGTGTTGCAAGTGGTTGGCATGGTCTACCAGGAGGGCCCTCGCTGTAACTATGTGACCTCTGAGGCCCTCTGATCCACTGCTTGTAGAAGGGAGTGCATCAATTCCGAACGTGTATGTAATATAGTTGTCTAATCTCATCTGGTCGAACATCACACATGTTGTAATTGACCTTGGCTCTGCTCAGATACGTACCAAGTACTTCTCTACTATGCTGCATCTTGCTCTAACAGCGTGTCCGTCTCTCCAAAGCTTGTTAGATACTGTAGCCTAGTGTTCTGGGTTGCACGCAATAGCTGCGATGGCTGCGTGTCTGGATCCCACCTTGGACGTAGGCATGCAGGTCAACAGCATAAGATTGGATATGGACAGCCATAGCTGTCAGCAGGGAACCCGGATCGGCGGTGTAGATTATGCAAAGGGACCCACGAGGATCTAGTTGACTCGTAAGCTACCATGAAGGAGCGGTCATGCAGAAAGGAAGCAAGCCAATCAAGTGCATTTACAGAGAGGTCGAAGAAAATCGATAAACCCTTGCATCTATAGGCCCTATGGTGCTGGATAGCACTGTATAGATACAAGAAGAATGTAGTGATCAGCATTGTAAAATTCAGAGCTCATGTCAAATTAAACAGTGCAGTGCAGTGAGAGTTCTTGGATCTATCGATAGGTGCTATCTGTGTAAGAGAAAAGGCGGATAAGTAATGTTTATGTGGAATGTCGCTTGCGAAAACATGCCTGGAAATTGGGGAAGGTTATTTTTCAAGATAATGCATATGCTATGCAGCAACAATCCTCTCAAAAATTGTGACCGAGCAGGCCCGGCCCTAGGGTTTGCGGGGCCCAAGGCAGCATCGTGTCCTCAAGCATAAAATTACGCAGTTGGTTTCCTGTCAATACGGCACTGGTGGGGAGAGTCACCTAAGATGGGACACTTAACGTTGTTTCCAAAATTTCCTTTGAGCTAATAGCACTATTTCATAATAAGCCACACTGACGTGACCTATAGCCTACAATTTATTTGACTTTCAAATGATGCATGAATAGCAATTTTCCAAAAAGCGATATTATTGTCATTAAAAACAATTACTAAGATGCCCCAACTTAAGCAACTATATCCATAAGATGGGATAATAATTTCCGTAATGTCAGATTGGGAAAATTTAATAATGTGATATAGCATCAGCGAACATAAAAAATTTCAATTATCAATGAAATCAAGACAGCAGCACATTTAACAGTTGCTTGGTATAGTTTAATAATTATGTGATATGTTATTCGCAACTCTTTAGAGTGGCTTTCTCTGTATATTATAGCAGTAGCAATTAATAGGTGTGTCCCATTTTTATGAAGCGTTCCATCTTAGGTGGCTTTGCCTACAACCTTATGTAGGCTAGGCCTATCTAAGTAGGCCTGATGCAAAATCATTAGCGCGTGGACTTAAGGGCGAGAGAGGCTCCGCCACGAAAATCGAGAATTTTTTTAGCAACTCAGGCCTACGTTTTAGTTTTTGACAAATTTCTTTGCGCC
This sequence comes from Lumbricus rubellus, assembly GCA_945859605.1. Taxonomy (NCBI): domain Eukaryota; kingdom Metazoa; phylum Annelida; class Clitellata; order Crassiclitellata; family Lumbricidae; genus Lumbricus; species Lumbricus rubellus. Next base: position 39,207,539 of record OX243813.1, read on the forward strand.
AGAGCACTAATGATGCTTATTATTTATGAAGTAAATTTATATTATTTTAGACGCCTCTCTGAAAATATCCAAGTCCTAAATTTCCTGCTTTGCATTTTCTAGGCTCTTGCTATTTGCGAATTTGACAAAATGACTGTATACGCATAAGCTTAGTTGTTATGCGACGAAAAAATTGTCAATCTCGAAAAAAAATTATAGCCAGCTGCGCGGGGCCCCTGGAAGCGCGGGGCCCAAGGCGGCTGCCTCGCTCGCCTTGCCCTAAGGCCGGGCCTGTGACCGAGGTTTAGGATGATAGACTGTAGGTCGTATGTAAAAAGGTTGGCGGTGGACTACTATCCGTGGCTTCACGGACTGTATAGTTAAATGCTGTCAAGAGGTCCATGGGCACATCGAGTGCTGAATAATCTTGAACTCCCAGTAGCTTCTCTACTTTTCATTATACTGACAATGCATTTATCGGACTTATCCACGATGATTGCTCGGCAGCTGATTTTGGCTTGTCTGTAGCGACTCTCCAGGTGTTGGAAATGTCCACTATATCCTCGTGGGTCCTTTTGCATAATCTACACCGCCGATCCGGGTTCCCTGCTGACAGCTATGGCTGTCCATATCCAATCTTATGCTGTTGACCTGCATGCCTACGTCCAAGGTGGGATCCAGACACGCAGCCATCGCAGCTATTGCGTGCAACCCAGAACACTAGGCTATACAGTATCTAACAAGCTTTGGAGAGACGGACACGCTGTTAGAGCAAGATGCAGCATAGTAGAGAAGTACTTGGTACGTATCTGAGCAGAGCCAAGGTCAATTACAACATGTGTGATGTTCGACCAGATGAGATTAGACAACTATATTACATACACGTTCGGAATTGATGCACTCCCTTCTACAAGCAGTGGATCAGAGGGCCTCAGAGGTCACATAGTTACAGCGAGGGCCCTCCTGGTAGACCATGCCAACCACTTGCAACACACAATGAACATGACCTCATAACCTTCAGATGACCCCTGATGACAAAAACAATGTCAGAAATGAATTCTACATATCCGAATCAGTAATATTAGAGGTATTACACATGTGTATAGGCCTATGTTGTAATAAATGAAAAATATGAAACTCAGTGACCTTGACATGACCTCTATGACCTTAAGATGACCTCTGATGACAAAAACAATATCAGAAATGAATTCTACATACCTAAATTAGTACCATTAGAGGTATTACACGTGAATGAGCTGAAGAAAATGAAAAAGATGAAAAAATGACCTTGACCACGACCTTATGACCTTGAGATGACCTCTGATAACAAAAACAATATCAGAAATGAATTCTACATACCTTAATCAGTACCATTAGAGGTATTACACGTGCATATACTGCAAGAAATAAAGAAGATAAATTTTCCAATATGGCCGGCGGCGGCCATATTGGATTTGTCGATTACGTCATTCGTGACGTCATGGCAGACAAGCACCTCGGTGATTTTTCATGTCCAGGGACCCACTGACTGATTGGAAGTGAGAAACTCCCCCAACACCATTTTGCAAACGGGACCTCATGGCACATAATGGACTACAACTAGCAGCACTAGCTGAGACCAAGATGAGACCCTCTAGCTTGCTCCGTTTTCTTTCATTATTTATTTATTTATTTTATTTGTTTATTTATCAATTTCTACAGGGTGGCGCATAAAAAGTGAGACCGCCTAGCGCCATAATGTCAAATAATAAATTATTTTAAAACTTTTTCTTCCACAAAAAACAGGTAAATTGTTGCCAAATGTTTATTCGTACAGAATCAGAAATAAAATTCAATGTGTCCACCTCGGTTCTCGGCAGTTTTTGTCTAAACGTCGGCATCACTAGTCAATGCTTCTGTTTAGGCTATAAACCGCCGAGGGAATTTTTGCCACTCTTCAATTAACAATGACCAGTTTCGAATATCCAGAAGCAATCCTTGTCTTAAGACGTGATCACAATAGGTACCGTACACTCACTGTTGACCCAAGCTCCAGGTTCAACAATCACCACACATGTTTTCCCCATCCGAAACACCCCGACCGAAACCATGATGCAACGACTGAAATGTTTACGTGCGCGTATGAGTAAAGAGTTCGTTGCTGGAACAATTTTCTTGCATCAGAATAAACACAATCATCTTGAGAATTAACCCATTGTGACAAGAGTAAAGGATTTTCGTCTGTAATGCTTCGTACACTTTTCTCTTTGGATATAGGCTATGCCAACTAACTGTTGACTTCACTGCCGTTGTTTTAATTTGCAGTTTTCGTGTATAACCTGCCCTATTACGCGTTTGTATTTCGGTTGAAGTTCCAAACTTTGCTTTATAATGCGCTGCACTGTTCTTCGTGATATGCCAGTGTCTCTTTATATTTCCTGTTGACTCTTGTGGCTGTGAGAATCATCATTCTGGCTAAAATCAGCTCACTTGCACACAGAATATTCCGTACCATTCCAACAAACTTCTGGTAGCCGCTTACTGATTTAAGCGCTGTCTCAGCCTACCATCGGCATCAATTTGACATTAAATATAAAGATGGTCGCCGGAAGTTCTCGAAATACTGATGTCACACGCTGAGTTAATGAGAAAGGATAAATTTACAGTTTAAAAACCACCAAAACATAATTTAATATTATAATACAAGCGATTTAACGAGGCGGTCTCACTTTTTATGCGCCACCCTGTATAGTGCCCTCAGGGTGAGAATTGCCGGGGTTGGGGTTTTAACCCCCCAGTCTTTCTTAGAGCCACATGTTAAAGTCTGCTTTTAGCACCCCGATTCCAAATAAGTGGGTAATGGTCCAACCCCACCCACAGTCATTTTTCCACAATTCTTACACTGAGCGCCCTTAATTAAAGCTCTCTACTCAGAGGCGGAGTTTCACGGACTTGCTAAAAGTCCCTGTTTGGTGCTGCATTCGGCACCGACGGTGCCGTCCACCTATAGGCCTATAAGCCCTATCTAGAGCCGTCTCTCCGCATCATTTTGGTGTCACTGGTACCTTCGAATTCCTTTCGTGGATAGAATCTTTCTTACATGGTCGTTCATTCAGTTTAGTTCATGGCATAGTTGTAAAAAACGTTTTTTTCGTTTTTTATTCTCTCCCAAAAAACGTGGTTTTTTTCGTTTTTTATTTTTCCCATCGGTTTTTATCGTTTTTTATTTTTTTAAAAACTTTATTTATTCATTTACTTTCTGTAATTATTTTCCTTAATTTTAATTTTTTCTGATATTTCTTATATTTTTCGCGAACTCTCAAGGATTCAGCTAACTAAAGTCAATTATTTCATCGTTTAACATCATCATTTAAGAGATAGCCTGCGTGTAGTAGGGTCCTAATCAAGGTTTTCAAGGTTAAAATGTGGTTTTAGATGTAGCGAAGTCAAATTATTTTACGTTTCCGTTTTTTATCGTTTTTTTGTCGTTTTTTATTATTTTGAATAAAACGACGTTTTTTCCCGTTTTTTATTCCGTTTTCATCGTTTTTTACATCTACATGTATGGTTCATGGACCCATGTATTATTTATGTGAATTATGTCCTTCTGTGGATGCATGCCCCATTCCAGGCAGTGGCGTAACAGCCTATCCTAGGGCCCATGGACAATGGAGCTCGAGGGACCCTACCTATTAACGACACCAGAGAGCGATAATTAGGCCTATTAGATGGCTAATTATACAATAGCCACTTCAATGGTTGACTCCAAAATCGACTAGGTCTACTGCAATTGCAAAAAATCTCGCGCCTTTCCTTCGACCACTCGTTCGTCCCCCCCCCCCCCAAGTCTCCGTCCAGGTTTCCGCCCATGGCAGTCACCATATTTATCAGCAATATGATCTTCTCAATTTGTCTTCATTATAATATGTAGGCTATTTACCTTTTTATTAGCAATAAGTCAACAGTTTAAACATTGCTTTTAGCAATTGCCTTTGACTGAACCAAACATTTATGACTGTGTGCATGGGCTTGTCCCACAGAAGCAAAATATCTATTGCAGAAAAGGGCCCACCGTAATGAGCGCCCATGGGCCCCACCACCCTAAATCCGTGGCAGTCACCATTCCCTTTGTCCTCATTGTGGTTTTGTGGGTCGTCTCGTTTGCTCAACTTCACCAACACCGCCCATTATGCTGTGCAATCTACCAAATTCATTTTGGCGGGAAATTTTCCAGACGGTACTGTCAAGGCATCCAATGTGTTCAAGCAGTTCCACTGAACCAAACATTTGTGAAAACAAATACTTGGAAGAGTTGATGATAATTCAGACATGGAGTCAAGGTCAAATGAGCAGCATAATCAACATTGAGACCGGCTCACATGGTCTATCCTTGACGCCATACGTGAATGTATACGAATGCATGGGCTATATGATATCGTATCTCAATATCATATGCACGGCATTATCCAAATTGAAGATACCCACAACAGTTCCTGCCAATATAGGTATGAACAAGGACACAAAACTAACATTTTCAGCCCAATTGCATGTCCACCTGATGGTTAGGAACATTCAATTTACACTGTTCCCCATTGTTCAAAACCCTGTACCCATTCGCTACCATGCACCCTCCCAGGGTGCAGCAGCACAATCATCACAACTCTTCAATAAATAGCAATATTTTGATAATACCACTAATTATCATACAAGCAGATGTAATTCTATCATATTTGATGATTATAATAAAATGATTATAAAAACTAAAGATTTTACTCCATGCAGTTTCTCACAGTTACGTGGTGACGTCACTTTCTTCACAAATCAAAATAATTTGGGGGGTTAAAGAAATTAAAATTGGACAAACTCTACAGGGATTGTTTAATCAACTCAATACAGATCAGAAAATTAAATAATATATTTGGTACATGCAGGTTAAGAAATTTTTTGAGCCGATTTTTGAATGCACCCTCCCAGGGTGCGCTAGTAGAAAATGGGTTAATCTGTTCGATTGAGTTTCGAGATTTATAATTATTCTTAATACACTGTAGCCTAACAGCGTTTTAGTTGTATTAAACTGTTATAGCATTATAGGCTTTAGCTTGGCCAGTGGCGACGTACGGGTGCGAGGCCTGAACTTTGAAGATTAGGAGGAAGAAAATCGCATTCAGGCATTTGAAAACATTAAGTGCATCCGAAAACCAATGAGAATCCCGTGGACAAAAATGGTAACAAATGAACTGGAGAACAAATCAGCAGGGGCCAGAAAGGTACTATTGGCTCAAACCAAAGCTAGAAAACGGCGTTATTTTGGACACATCAATATATACAACAGCATGCACGACAATATCGAGATTATAGGCCTAGTCTGATGACGGGTCTCGTGGAGGGAGTCCGAGGACGAGGCAGACACAGGATTTCATGGCTGGACAACATCTCGCACTGGACTGGCCTCATGGGCACACACCTGTTGAACGCAGCTCGTGACAAAAACTTTGGTCAATTGCACTTCATTCTTGTAGCCAACCGTCGCGATGCGATGCGACGACGTAGTTTTGACATGACATGACATAATTATGCCATCATGCTCACATGCAACCCACGTTCCAACCCATGTTTCATCAATTAATTTATTGGACTGATACCGATATAATAGGTTAGAGTGGTTCCGTCCATAATTAAAAGGTTTCAAGTTAGGGCCTAGCCTACATCTTTTGCTCTCCAACACACCATTTGGTGATATACCTATATAGACGCTTTATCCAAAATATTTTGAATTTATAAAGATATTTAGGTCTGGCTCAAACGAAGCGAAGTTTCGATGATTGCGCATATTTTGTAATTTTCAGTTTCTTACTAAAAAATTATGAACTAATTGTTACTTATTTATCGGCAAGAAATTTATCATGGCCAGTGAGGCACCAAGTCATGCTGCTATTGGCCTACCCCATGTTGCTTACAATGCTTAGTTAGCAGTAAGTCTTACCGCCGAAATTTTTAAGATTTCCGAATGGTGGCATGTGCTCATTGTTGCAAAGAGAATTAGATTGAGAGTTCCTGAATTTAGCATTTCGCCGCCACATTTCTGAAAATGTTGGAGAAGGCATGGGCGCCCGCAGAAATTTTTGCAGGAAGGGGGGGGGCAAAACATTTCACATTTTGGCATTGGTATTGATACTTAATTTTGTGCAGTTGTGAAAGGTTGCATGACAGCGAGATTCCAATCAAGTAGGCCATAATCGATAGAAAAATACTATTAATTTTGCAAAGGCGACTGCCGGAGGTTAACAGCCAATGGTCCCTGTTCCAGCTTTTAACAAGATGTTGATATTGCAAGGCAGAAAATTAAGAGCATGTTTATTTCTACAGAGATTTCTAAACATAGATTTCTTACTTTCACTGTGTGTATCGTTCGTATCATTAGTGCTTTAATGCGAAGAAAGTTGCTAAAAACCCAAGGGTAGTATAGTTAGAAAAATAAGTTTCAATTTTTCAGGGGGGCAAGTGTCTCCCCTTGCCCCTATGTGCGGGCGCCCATGGGAGGAGGTCTTAAGTCTGTATGCTGTATCGCAGTTTACCAAAATATATGAAGTAGTTAAACCACTTCACATTCTGGTTTCATTGGGAAGAGGCAATGGCCCCCGAATCTCCGGATTTTAACGCGATGGATTATCAAGACTACTGTGGAGATAGGCCTATGCTGGAGAAATAACACAATCTGCCGCCAAAACCAAGAGTGATAAGAGAATTGATGGTCGCATTGGAGCTGATACGGGAATATTTCACGGTGAAACTCATCAACAAGGCCATCAAGAACCTTACAAGGATAGGCCTATATACTCAGAGTAAGTGTGGGAACTGGTGGTGGACACATTGAGCACAAGTTGTGAAGTAGGCCTACTATCAAGTTAATTTGATAACATTTCTTTGAGATTTGACTTAATAAAAAGTTAAAAACGCGCTTTGCTACGTTTTGTTGCGTTATGTTTTAGAATCGTCAAAAACAGTGGGTGGTCTCACTAAAAGTGATATAACTTTTGTTCTGTTTGAAATAGTTTGATAAAATTTGTCCATTGCATGCAAATAAAAATTGCTTATAAGTCTGTAAAATTTCATTTACAAATTCTTACATTTCACGAAGATATTGACAATAAACCGTAGGAATGTACTTTTTTATGGCCCACCCTGTGTATATACAGGGTGGCCCAAAAAAGTGATAACATCTCGTATAATGTAATATAATTAGTTCAAATTTGTTTATGATATATCCATAATAGCTTAAAAAGTTCACTCATTTACTTACTTACCTGTTGAGTCATAAGAAGTCGTTATTAAGACAATTTCCGGTCGCCATTTTAATTTTTCATTGGCCAATCGTCAGCTTCTGCGTGTTTTGAAGATGTTTTAACCAGAATGACAAAAATTACAACAGAAGACCGTATTCTGACTTAAAATTTGCGAATTGAGAAACACTGAGGTGCAAGGCGAATGAAAACTGAGTTTCTAAACAAAGCCTGGAGTATAGTTAGTGTCAGTCGGGTTATTTAAAAAAATGACAACGACGGTACAACAGAACGTAAACGCGAAAGTGGTCGGCCAAAGTCTGCTAGAACACGACAGAACGTTGAGCGGGTGAGTGAACTGATCTGCAGTCAAAAAGATGATCCTCACAGTCACAAAAGTCCGCGTGAAATTCAAAGAGAAACGGGTATATCACGGTCGTCGGTGCAACGTATTGTAAAGCAAGATTTACAACTGAAAACGTACAAGCATGTAATCGGGCAGACGCTCAACGAAAATTGCAAAATGAAACGTTTGCAACGCAGTCAGCAGCTACTTGAACGGTTTCCTAATGACAGAAATGTACGAACCATCTGGTTTACAGACGAAAAGATATTCACCTTTGCCACGCCAGTTAATTCTCAACATGATCGTATTTATTCAGTTGAATCAAAGAAAAGGCAAATAAGTTCCAGAAAGGAGACATACGAGAACGTGAACATTCCAGCCGCGGTAACATGGTATCAGTTGGTGTTTCTCGCTTACAAAAAGCTGTTGAGAAGCAAGGGCGACACACTGAACATGTTTTATGATTAGCATAATTACTAATTGGCATACGACAGTAAATTACAAAACGTTATATTGATTCAATTATATTAAATGACCCTTTGCTACGCGATGTTGTCACTTTTTGGGGCCACCCTGTATATACACTGTGTCCACGATAAAGCAGACCACACAATAAAGTGTCACAACTCGGTCAAAACTTGTAGGACTTGTCTGAAATTTTAAACACACCAACAGTTACCATATTTACACGAGATCCTAAAGCCGATTATAAATATTCGCGAGTTTGCCAAATTTGTGAGCTTTTAAAATGGAGCACCGAAAATTGAACTTTCCAACATGCAAAAGCTGAAAGGAAGCAAAATTCAGCTATAAATGGTGGTCAAAATGTTATTTTTGTTCACGAACACCTGACCATAGACGTATCAGTGTAGTAGCTGACCCGGAAGACACTCGGCTTCATATCCGCAGCTGTGGCCGCCTAGCAGTCCAGATCTCGAACCAGGTACATGTACCGGAGTAACGAGTTTTTCGTTCCTATATTCATGACATCGATAACCGTAGGGCGCGTCTGATTGAAGAGTGGCAGCTGTTTGACCAGGTGATCATCGATCGGACCATCAAACAGTACCGGTAGCGTCTACGTCTACGGCTGTTTGTTCGTGAACAAAAAGAGCATCTTGACCACCATTTAGCGCTGAATTTCGCTTCCTTTCAGCTTTTCCGTGTTGGAAAGTTGCATTTTTCGGTGGTGCAACTCAAACGCTCATAAATTTGACAAACTCAGGAATATTTCTAATCGGCTTTAGGATCTCGTGTAAATATGGTCACTGTTGTTGTGTTTAAAATTTCAGACAAATCCTAAAAGTTTTGACAGAGTTGTGACACTCTTTGTTGTGGTCTACTTTATCGTGGACACAGTGTATATATATATATGTGTGTGTGTGTGTGTGTGTGTGTGTGTGTGCGTGCGCGCGCTTGTGTGTGTGTGTGAGAGAGAGTGTGTGTGTGTGTGTGCGTGCGTGTGTATGTGTGTCACAGTGTGTGTGCGTGTGTGATGTGTGTGCGTGTGTATGGGTGTGCGTGTATGCGTGCGCGCGTGCATGTGTGTGTGGGGGATGGGCTCTTTAGTGAAACAGCTGTAAAACTCGTAATGATTTGAAGTCAAATCCAGTTGGTTTGTGGAGTAGCCTAAGTCAAGTGCTCAACGGAGGGCAAACATTTTAAATAGAAGTACCCTAATTAGTCTCATACCGTTTGGACATAAGAGAACTGAAAGAACGCACAGAACCGGAAGTAGGCCTAAATGTCCAAGTTCAAACAAACCATCGAATGTTTAGCCGACACAGAAAAAAGTCCTTGTGTGAGCGAAAAGCTGATTAACTTAAATGCAAGACTTCTTGATTAATTAGCCACTGACACGCATGCATAAATTTCCGATGATATGAATGCGGATGGATCGTCTTAGACTTAGAGAGTATAGACAATCAATCAATCAATCAATCAATCAATCAAATATTTTATTTGCAACCAAGTATACATGACAAGCTTACACATCTTAAACATTGATCACAAAAAGGGAGGCCCTAAAGGGATAAAATAATCCCGCTATCTAGGGACACCAACTGATTACCTAAGTCAGTATGATTTTCTTTTGCAACACTAGATACATGTAATCGCAGCATTCTGCAATCTATGCGTAAATCAGGTTTTCGCATTAAATCCCGGTGAGCCAACCGTTTAAATGCGAAGCCGCCTGCGTAGATCGAGCCTTGGCTGTTACCTGGTCAGACCATCCTGCCTAAGCACAGGCGTGGAGCAAGGCTTGGAACAACTGCAGCTGTCTCTCTCCGCAGTAGATACAGCGTCAGATGCAGCACATAGGCTGCGCAGACAGCATACCAGAGGGCTGTGCCTAACGCAATGCTATAATGCATAGCAAATGGTTGGAAATTAGCCAGCATTCGATGGGAGCCTGCCGCCGATATATTAAACCGAGGCTTGAGTTTACTTTTCTTTCGAAGACGAACGCATACACAGCCAATCGACCAGTAGCCTACACGTCTGTTAGCTGTGCTTTCGATATAGAGCAGAAGAGATACTAACTGAGCAAGTACGGGATTATTGAGGCATCCATTCTCGAGATTTGGATTATCAGTTTGACTAGTTTACGATGATTGCTTTACATGTTTTCGTGTGTTTATTAACTTGTGATCTGATGCGCTTGAGACTATGTGCGAAGCTGTCAACATCGCCAGTATTCCCGTTAACAAGTTTAATCACACATGTATGCGCAAATTATGTCGAGAACTGGAAACAACTGAATACCACACTCGTTCCATTCACCATGGTGTAGAGATTTGTGCGACGCTTCATAAAAATTGCATAAACTCTTAGGTGAGTTAGCCTACTTCTTAACTGCACTTCGTTTACAGCCAACATTGAACAGCTTATACGGCCCATATTATAAACAATAGCCGATGTAATGAACGACTCCACAGCTCAACGCCAACATCATAATCTTTCAAAAAATCATGCTGGTGTTTAATATCAACAGACTTCTGCTTTACTCGATAGAGGTGTGTCTACTTGTTGGATTATTTCCTAATGTCGACAGCATCAAACGAGACAGGAAAAAACCCCGAGAATCGTATGTGATGTGTCCACATCCGAGGTGCCAATGCAAGCCTGCAAAACATGGAGATGTTATTGTAAGATGCATCAAGGTCTCTGAAAGACTTCCTGAATTTATTAAGCTGAATATAACTTTTTCAGAAATTCATTTGGCTAAGAAAAATTTGACTGAACTTCCAGAAAACGGATTCAGAGGCGTTCGCACGCGTCTACTTGACATTTCAAGTAACCCACTTAACATGGAGCGAATAAATGACAAGGCATTTACTGAATTGGAAGATGTATTAGAAACTTTATGGTTAAGTGACTGCAGTTTGCCCGAAATCCCCAATGGAAGTTTGTCTATTTTGCAAAAGCTAAAAGTCTTACACTTTGAAGAAAATCGTATGTCGGAGATTCCTTCTAGATTTCTTTCCATGAACAGACAATTGCGTGAAATATATCTTAACCGCAACAGCATAAAGACAATCAGTGTGGATGCATTTTCGGAACTGAGAAATTTAAAGCTGCTGAAACTTGGTCAGAATCAAATCCATGGCTTACCTGCAAAGCTATTTAAGTTCTTGACAAACCTTACGAGCCTTGACATTTCCCACAACTTCATACTCGATATTTTGCCAGGAACATTTGAAGGTCTTAAAAGTCTTCGTTGGCTTGAATTGGAGTCCAACATGATTAAATCACTCAATCGTGACACATTTAAAGGAGCTCGCAACCTCAGAAACATGAAGGTGGAGAACAATCAGTTGATTGGCATTGCAAACAATACGTTTCGGGCGATTAATAAACTAGAGTACTTGTCGATCGACATTGCGAACGTCAGCACATTAACAGCAAGCACATTTGGTAGTTTAGGTCGTCTCAAGACGATGAGCATCGGAGAAATAGTGCACCAGAGACTGCCCGATCGCTTTCTCTCTTCTATGCTTAACCTCCGACGTTTGTCGCTCACCGACAACATCGCCAAGTTTACAGGACTACAAAAGAACGTGTTTGCGGATAAGTTCTCATTTAAGAATTTAAGCGTGTTCGTGTCTCCGATACGAGGTTGTCGTTGTAGCGAACAGTGGATCAGAAACTTGACCTCACTAGGAACGTATGTTCATGGTTTCTGTGTCGACAATCGACCACTCAGCTGTACAGGAAAAGTATCCTCAAAAGGCGGTGGCTTTGGTACGTCGCAAAAGGAGGTGAACAGCGATCGAAAACTCAAAACACCAGACAGCACAGACACGTGAAAGCATAAGATAAGCGACAAAATACTGTCTTGCTGGGATCAGCCAGAAACGTCTGTCTCTTCATTTCAAATAAGATTACAATTGAAGAATATCATGGTTGTATGATCAGTCTACTTCTAATGTAGGCTACATTAGAATCGTTTCGTATTTACCGTTTGACTTGCAGCTGCTACCGACCATGATAGGCCTACTTTTAAGGCTTTGATGCGGCCTATGATGCGTTTCGGCTCGATTAATTAAGAAAAATAATAGGCTAAGCTTTACAAGTGCTATTTCACAGTACTTAACAAGCAACTATTTGACATTGTAACATTGAACTATCTGTTTTTGAGCAAGGAAGGCGACACGTGTTTATTTTGGTTGTAAGTTTTCATTGTTATAAAGTTTTTGGATTCCGACTTCTTGCAACTCATAATTATTGTTAAATATTCACCTAGCATTTCCGGCAATTGCATATGCAAGAACTTGCAGCATAACACGTACGGCGTTCGGAAGGCTTTGTGTTTAAGCTAGTTTATCAGCGCCACACTGTTGAGTTCGAGACGCCAGCGTCATCGATTGTGGCAACAGTAACTGTTGAAAATGCAACTGTTTAGTGTTTACAGCTTGTTATTTGTTTGTATTACGCTATTATAATCCTTACCTATGAATTCTGCTCTTTTAGCTTCTCCACCACCACCACCACTGCCAATCACCAACAGTACTATCATCTGACTCAAGCCCTTCTAGCCATCAGTCCTTGAACTATATCCACTAAAACCTTAAGTTTTGCCTCTTCAAAAGTTCTTACCCCAATCTTATTCCAATTCTGTCCTAATTCAATTAAATTCAAGTCGAGACTTTTATTGACAGCAAACATCACAACATCAACAAATTCGAGCAGAAACCTGAATAAAATATCTTATTTGTAGGCCTATTAGCTGAAACTGTAACTGAAATTTAAAAAATAATAATTTGAAAATGCTTGGCAGTTAAATGTAGCTACAACTGAAAATGCTGGATATCTGTAACTGTAATAGAAACTGAAAAACAAAAACTGTGTAATTGAATAACCACAAAGCGTTAACTTTAAAGACTAGTGAACATGAGTGTTTTAAACTTGATTTTTGAATTGTAGGCTAACCCTACTGTAGTCTAAAGTCAATTTTCATGTTAATTTGACTTCCGGTTCATTTTTCTCTTTTGCTGCGCTGTCGATCGTTCATTGATGTTCATCAACGCGTTCATTCTTTATAACCGTTAACAAATCAATGATTAGGCTACAAGAAAAGTGCGAAAGCTAAGTAGCGGTCGAAAAGTAGAAAGTACATGTTGTGGGAATATTTGTTTATGAAAGGGCAGTTGACAAGAGCTGATGTTATGCTCGCACTGTTGCTCGCAATTACGCTGAAAAACAAGAATGAGGCACGTTGATGGACGGGGGTGGGGGGAATGCGACAGATCTTTGAAATCATTTGCGTAGCAAACATAAGGACGTGCACATGCGCATGCGACTCTTATGCTGGAGGAAAAGCAGAAGAAACATCATTATGACAAAGTTAAAGCTGACCAATCTAAACTCAAAGTGAAGATAAGATAAAGTCCTGGAAATTAAATTATCTTTCCATTTATCTGGGGGGAAAATGATAGAACCACGGGCATCACTCGACATAGACATGCGCATTATCTGGACATCTGAAAAGAATAACTGAAACTGAAGACTGAAAAATCAGGTTGCTTTTAACTGTAGCTAACTGTGACGGAAAAATCAAAAATAGCCTAATGTAACTGTAAATGAAACCGCAATTGAAAACCAATAACTGAAATAACACTGTCCGCATATTCATTTAGTTAATTAAACACAGCCACATTCTGTACCCCAAAGCATGTTTCTTAGTGTAGTAGTAGGCCTAGTACTTCGGGCTTAACCATGGGCGTCCTCAGCGGGGCGCAAGGGGGCGTATGTGCGCCCCCCCTGGATTTTTCGCATAGCTACACAAAAAATTTAGATTATTTGGTTGAGATTGTTACAACGCGATTTTCAATGGGATTATGGATTCGTTCTACAAGTTGAACCTATATATATTTCTTTGGGCGCATAACGTATAGGTCGGCTATAGGATTCTCTCGTGGTAATAGGCCTACGGAAATTCAAATTGTCACCCATTAAATATAGACCATATGACAATTATTTAACAGTTTGCGCCCCCCTAGAAAATTTCCTGCGGACGCCCATGGGCTTAACGACAATGTTTCATATCGAAGATGATTAGTGTCGGAGGCAGAGTACAACCTCATACTCCACGTTTAAGCTTATATTGCGACCGAGCCACCCGCAGTAGAGATCCGAGAAATTAATCTCTGATAAACCGACCGACCACGAATCGAACCCGGGCCGCCGGCGTGGCGGGCGGGCTACGCCACGCAGGATCTCTTGTTTCTTAGTGTCAATGGGTTATCCCTAAAGATTCGAAGCAGCAAATGCTCCGCTGTCAGGGAACATCAATTGCTTTAATTTCAAGTGGGTCGCTGATCACAATGACCAAGCAGCGACATAACATCGCTGATTTGCCATAAGGCAACTTTACATTCATTATGGCCTAAAGCTAATTCGTTCCATGTCAATTTTATAGATAGGCTACTGTTTAGGTTTTGTTTAAAATATTCCTAAAGTCGGCACATTATTTAGTAAAAGAAACAGGCAGAGGATTCCATACTGACAAGATATATACAGAGGCCTAGTAAACTGTTTAGTTTTGGGACGCGCAAAATCTTTCTAGTAGGTTATTTTATTACAGGATCTGACTCCATCCTTAACAGCTAGGCCTACTACGACAGCCGCTCTACATTTTAAACGCCACTCTGACTAGACGTAGCGCTCGTGAAGAAGCCGCATGGTGCATGCGCCTGACTTTCGAGTGATGCGTTAGAAGTTTGGAGTTCACAGCTGCGATTAATCCTAATTAAAATAATATATCGCAGCATCCGACCGACTCAACACTGTGAATTTGTCCCATTGACATGTGCCTCGTGTCCCTTAATTGTCACTAGTCCCTCTTGCATGTGCGTTATTTTTCCTATGGCTTCACTTGCCTCTGCTCAGCAAGCGGTTCTAAATATATTACATGCACATGTTTCTAGTTATAGCGCTTCATAAATACACTGATGCGTTAGAATTTACTTTACAGAATATCATAAAGCGTAGAGTTTTAGGGGCTTTCTCCAACTGACCCTCTGACCAATCAACCATAAGTTTAGTGAATTACTGTAGAGGAGTTATGGCGAGCGCGGAAGCTGAAATTAGGGTAATCTTAAAAACGATTATAAGCCTATAAGCTCGTGTTACCGCGCTCGCCATAAATCGCCTTCTGCTCTGCATGTCACTTGTGTGACTGATTTGACTCCTCGACCGTGGCTGCAGCGAATGTCTGAAGCTGCTACTGCAGTGGCTTATGCGCAAATTTAAAAGGAGGCTCCCTCGACGAGTTCTTCGTTATAAGAAGAATTTTTCGATGAAACAAATACATTAGGATCCAGAGTTCAGCAGCTAATCAGCGTTTCTCACAAGGAAGTAGGCCTAAGTTTCTATGCAGTCAACAGAGCAGTCAACAGAGCAGTGCACGAGCCAGAGAATATCCAAATCAGCACTAAGGTCAAGATCTTGATAAACTGAGGAGGGTCTTTCCACTATCGACATCTAGGTTGAAGCCTCCGTACCTCCCCGATCGTAGCCTGCCACTCAATCTGTAGGCACAACCTTTCTGGAGGTTACTGTCAGGTCTATGTTAAACAGTCCGCTCGCTCTTTTATACATACATATATATATATATATAATATCATCATCATGGTCCATGGGCTCAGTGCCCGTAGGTGTCAACCGCATGGCTCACAATGTTTGTGTGAGTTCATGCGATTGATTTCTGTCGTGTTTTGGTTTTTACGGCCGGTAGTATCTGCACCCTACCGACCAACCCTACGCCTTTATCCAGGCTTGGGACTGGCACAATGGGGCATGTGCCCCTCCTGTGGCTTATATAATATAAGCATGTATAATTATGTGTGTGTGCTTAGGCCTAATCTTCGTCAGACTAGACGTCTGCGACATTTCATGCAAACACGCAATGCCGAAGGCCGACTGCAAGTATGAATTGAACGCATACTTTGCATAGACTGTTTAGAGAAGATCTGTATGATAATTGTAGAGAAATAACTTAGGAGTCGTAGGCCTACTATGAATCATGATCCACATAGAGTTGGGTTGTGAGATGACTTTACTATGGGGTTCTAGTCGAAGATTGTTTAACAGTTTACCGCCGAAGCCTGAGCAGGAAAGGAATAGGAAAGTGACAGGAACCGGAAGTGAAATGAACATAGAGAACTTAACGCGTAGTAGAGTAGAATTTCCGTTCAATAAGTAAGTAAGAAAAAAGCACTTGTTTTATTTTCAAGTTAACTCCTTTTGATTCTTCAGTTATACAGCTGTTGCTTTTCAGTTTCTATTACAGTTTCAGTTATTCAACATTTTTCAGTTTCAGTTTCAGTTTCAGTTGCAGTTAACTGACAAAGAATTTTCAGTTATTCTGCTATTTCAGTTACAGTTTCAGTTAACAGAAATAACACTGGTGGCAGCTACAGAGGGATCAAGCTGCTAGAGATCGGTCTGAAGGTGCATCGAAAGGCGACTTAGACAACACTGCCGTCATAAGGAAGAACCACGTAACTCAAAATTTGGCCGTTTTGAGTTAGATGCAGATTCTGCATCTATTAATGGTCCTACACCTTGGAAAAAATTGAGAAACTCCTATCTCAATTCCATCACAGGGAACCAGCGTGTGTAAAAAACACGTATCTCCAGAAACCGCATGGCATCATAAGCAAGAACCACGTATCTTGAGTTACGTTGTTTTTCCTTAGTATGACAGTATGTATTCCCAGATACGTACTAAGCAAAAACCACGTATCTGCAATTTGCGTTGTTTTTGAATAATCTTATATTCATATTGTATTGATCACGTTAGAACAGGTGTTGAAAAGACACCTCAGCAATTATCGTCTGTTTGAAATAATAACGCCTGATAGCTGTACAAACTGGTTTCTCTGCTATGCAAACTGGTTTCATACTTTGTAAACTTGTTTCGTATATCTTAAATTGTTACCTGAGTACCGTATAAATTGGTTTTACAACTGTACAAACTGGTTTCATATCGTTTGTAGTAATGCTTGATAACTAGATAGACTGGCTTCACAGCTGTTCAAACTGGTTTCAGATCTTTAGAGTGATGCCTGAAAGCTGTAAACTTGGTTTTACAGTTATGCAAACTGGTTTCACATGTTTGCAAGCTGGTTTAGTATCTTTTAATGTATCTGTCAGCTGTACAAACTGGTTTCCAGCTATACGAAAGTTTTTGTATCTTTTAACATAGTGCATGATGGCTGTACAAACTGATTTCGCAGTGTACAAACTGGTTTATAGTTGTCTAAACTGGTTTCGTAATTTTTTATAGGTTGCATGAGAGCTGTGCAAACTGGTTTCATAGCAGTACAAACTGGTTTCGCATCCTTGAGAATGATTTCTGATTGCTGTGCAAACTGATTTTACAGCTGTACAAACTGGTTTATTATCTTTAGTATAGGCTAATGGTTTCTTATCCTTAGAATAATGCCTGATACCTGTACAAACTGGTTTTACAACCGTTCAAACTTGTTTCATACAAAGTGCAAACTGGATTCCTATCTTTTAAAATAATTTCTTATACCTGTACAAACTGGTTTCACAAACTGGTTTCGCATCTCTAGAAATAATGCTTGACAGTTGCACAAACTGGTTTCGCTGCTGTAAAACTGGTTTTATAGTTGTGCAAACTAATTTCATATCTTCGAAAATGTTGTATGAGAGATGTTCAAACTGGTTTTACAGAAATACAACTGGTTTATTCCATTTGGAATAATGCCTGATCGCTGCACAAACCTGTTTCATACTGTACAAACTGGTTTCATATATTTCAAAAAATGATGATGCCTGAAAGCTGTGCAATTCGATTTTTGCAGCTGTACAAATTGGTTTGGTCTTTTAAAACTGTCTCTAATAGCGATGAAACTGGTTTCACCGTTGTACAAACTGGTCCCACGGATGCACAAACTGGTTTCATATCATTTAAATGCTTGCTTAACTGAACAAACTGGTTTCACAGCTACAAAATCTGGTTTCTTATCTTTTAATATTATGTTCGGTGACTGTACAAACTGGTTAACACCGTTGTACAGACTGGTTTTTGTATTTTAAAATAGTGCCTGATAGCTGTACAAACTGGTTTCACAACTGTACAAACTGGTCTTACAGTTGAAAAACTGGTGTAGACTCTATTCAAATAATACCAGATTTAGGTGGGAGTAAATTTCTGAATTGTTGCGATTTTACGCAGATACGTTGTTTTTGCCATTTATGGGTCACCATCGCCGGTCTGTAATGCTAAGCAAGAACACATTAACTCACATTTTTCATATTTACGAGCAAAAATATTTAAATTTAATTTTTCCATAAAAATGGTTGATTTTTTCTACATTTATTAGTATAACGCGGAAAAGAATATAAATATTTTTTCCACTTGGCAGAAAAGAATTTAGTCTTTTGCGTTTATCTCAAAACTAGGTTTTTTGAGATACGTGGTTCTTCCTTATGACGGCAGAACAGGTCAGGACACATGACAACCAGTTCGGCTTTATGAAAGGAAGGGGTACGACGGATGCAATCTTTATTATAAGACAGGTCCAGGAGAAAGTCTTGGAGGGTAACAGCAAGAGATACTGGACCTTTGTGGACATGGAGAAGGCCTTTGACAGAGTCCCGAGGGAAGTCCTATACTGGAGTCTTAGGGAAAAGAGGGTAACCGAGAAGATTGTGCGAATAATAATGTCCATATACGAAGACACGCGCACCTCGGTGAGGTGCAGAGTGGGCAACACAGCGGATTTTGAGATAAAGGTGGGTCTGCACCAGGGGTCCTGTCTAAGCCAGCTGTTGTTCATCCTTGTCGTGGATGCGGTTGCAGAAAACATCGGAAGAAAAGTACCATGGGATATTTTGTATGCAGATGATCTCATCATAGCAGACGATATGGCGGCAAATGGCCAGGCGAGCTTTAGTCGATGGCAAGGAGCATTGGAAAGTAAGGGGCTTAAGATCAATACAAGCAAAACAGAAACCATGGTCTGTTCCAAAACAGAGGAGGTGCTAGTGGTTAGAGATAGAGAAGGACATGTCTTAAAACAAGTGGAGACCTTCAAGTACCTGGGGTCGATGTTGAACGCGAAGGGAGGATGTGAAGTGGATGTTGGAAACAGGATAAAAGCAGCCTGGCAGAAGTGGAGAGATTTGACGGGAGTGCTCTGTGACCGAAAGATCTCTGTCCAGCTCAGGGGCAAGGTGTATAAGACAATGATAAGACCGGTGCTGATTTATGGAGCAGAGGCATGGACGCTGAGGAGGAGGGAGGAGGAGCGGATGGAGATGAAAATGCTGCGGTGGATACTGGGGGTGTCACTGCGAGACAGAAAAAGAAATGAAGACATCCAGAAGACGTTGGGAGTTACATGTATTACAAACAAGGTACGGGAGGCCAGACTAAGATGGTATGGTCACGTGGAGAGGGCATTGGAAGATGACAGCATCAAGAGAGTGATGAGGGCAGGGGTGGAGGGGCGATGAAGCAGAGGACGACAGAAAAAGAGATGGATGGATGCGATCAAACAGGACTTCGAACATAGGCGTAGGGGACATTTCAGGAGTGGGGGGGGGGGCAAAAGTGTAACTTTTGCCCGAAAAATCTGAAGACTTTTTTCGTCCGGCCGAAAATTCCCGTAACTTTAGACTTTTTCCGCTCGAAAAAATCTGATGACTTTTTTTTTTAGTCGTCCGGTCGAAATTCCGAAATTTCTTAATACAATTTTTTACTTTTCCCGAGATGCTTGCCCGAAAAACCAGACTTGCCCGAAATTTGGGGGGGGCATTTGCCCCCCTGGACCCTCGTCTCCTACGCCTATGACTTCGAACTTCTCAACCTCCGGAGAGAAGATGCGGCAAACAGAGTTCTGTGGAGAAAACGGATCCGAGTGGCTGACCACTTCCCTGCGAGGGATTAATTCCAGCCGGAAGGACAAGAAGAAGATTATGTGAAGGCTTAGTCCTTTTATACCTTTTGTCCACGACATTTTGTTGTCGGCGACATTAATTTTCGTCTTGCGACATATTGCATAGGTGTGCATAGGTGGTCCTAACCAGCGGGACTCTGCACTGTCTGCAGTCCCTTCTGGGTTTCCTTTTGTTACCAAGAGAGTTCATGTTTATTTTGATGTGATGATATATATCTTGTGTGCTTCTTGGCTCAATAAAAAAAATTGAAAATTGATTGTCACTCGACATTTTGTCTTACGACATATTGTCACTGAGACATTTTGTCGGCGACATTTTGTCGGCGACATTTTGTCAGGCCAGCCGGGCCTGTCATGGTCTGCGACCCGACATTGATTTTCGTGACTTCCTTGTGTCGGGTCTCAGTCGGTGGCAAGTTTATACATTTTTGGGCAAATAGGGCCTAACTAAAAAAAATGGTCGTCAGACACAAAAATTGGTAAAAATGGTATGATTTTGATTTTTTTTAGGTGAATGAGTAAAAAAAGATCGTCAGTTACCAAAAATGGTTGAAATTTGTACAATTTTGGGCAAATGACCAAAAAAATCTTCAGAAATTTTCGGCTCAAAGGTTTCGGCTCGTCCACCAAAGTCAGACCCGGCAACTTTCCCAAACCACTTTCAGCTCTGGCCCAGGCCTACCGGTAGAATTCGAGTTTTCTAGAATATTAAAGCATATGGTATACACTATACAGTGCCTTATTGGCAGGAAATCAACTTCGCAAATGTTATGCTTGAGAACCCTTTCAGAGAATCGCTTGCTGCCTTGGGCCCCGCACACCCTAGGGCCGGGCTTGACCACAAACTTGGGGACCGTCTCCGTGGCCCCGAAGTCTCCTCTATGAGTGCTGCTGCTAATTGAAAACCCCATTTCGTATGTGATTGTATAAAAACTACAGGCGTAGCCTTCAGCCGGCCACCGGGCTGCATATGGTGTACATAACCTCATCACGGCTCGGCGGCATGTTTGGCCTAATATTATATGCGGTGTATTTTATTAGGAAAAGCACTCTATACCTATGATTACATAGTTGATTTCATTGCCGTTGGTCACTCTGTCTATCTTTCTTTTTCGAAGTTAGCAGTTGTAGGCCTAGAGATTTTCCTCGTTTTGTTTTGGAGGCTGAGCCACCGATAGGGGGGCTTAGCCCCTAGCAAGGTGGAGCCCACTGGAGGGGCGACGAAGCAGAGGACGACAGGAAATCAACTTCGCAAATGTCCGCCACTGATTTCAACCAATTGACTAATAAGGTAGACTATTTTGGCGGAGAAAATGGTCTCTCTGATGAAAAAGTCATAAGATTTTACGGCGATGAAATCTTTTCAGATGCAAGATTTTACGGCCAAAAACCACAATGGAATTTTCTTTAAGACCCAAGAGGGCCAAGACCAAACTTTTTGCCCCCCTTAGAAAATTTCTGTATCCGCCCCTATCTGTATGCATGCGTACAACTTCCATGATACATACAAAGCATGCCAACACGCAGCTTCATTGGTGCATTTTACGAGCGATTGAAACTTAGGCTAAAGTGGGGTGACGAAGAATGCCCCTGCTAAAATGGGTGTCAGTCATACTTCATATCGTTTGAAAACGTCGATTGGGACTGCATGACGTTTTTTAGAAACACTATACTGTCCAGTGGTAACTATTAGCTATGCAGACTAATTATAGACATGGGCTGCGATTTATGACAATGCAACGCATTGCCTCGTGTGTTATCTTTTGGTTCGAGTGGTTGACACTCGACCTTTGAACGCACGTTGCCTGCATAACGGCTAAATATGAAGCTAGACAGAAATCTCCGGCAACACACAGAGGAGGTTTACATGGATATTTCAGCAAAATCAGGAGTGAGTGATATTCTAACTTGTCTGTTGTAGTCCAGTGCTTTCAAACTGGGTAGTTATTAGATCGTTATTGTTCAATGTCTAGCCTAATTATTAAGCAAATAGATAACGCACACAAAGTCACTCAAAGTCGAGAATCTGACGTACATGTAAATTAAGGTTTGTCAGCCGTCAGGATTAATAAAAAATAAGTTCAAACCCAAGAGAGAAAAGAGTCGTGAGGCGTTTCCTAAGGGAAGCTATGCTGCAATAGGGATTAAACTTCGAATTAACAGTTTAACACTGGAAGTAGATTCTGTTCCTTTGGCCCCAGAATGCAATAACTATAAGCCTAATTAGTAATGTCTTCCAATGCACCGGCGGCGGTATCTGATGCGAAAGGCTTCAATCGATGGCGCATCTAATCGAAAAATTGCAATCAGACCATCACCACCCAGAAGAGAAGTCAACTAACTCAGAGATAGACTGCAGGCAATGGTGGACGAGCACTTCGACAAAATATTAAGGCAAGTCATATGTTGCAAAGCAGATTACATAAACGCGACTAAAACAGATACGGAAAATCATGAACCTAGACTTTGGAACTCTTCTAGCTACGTCTATCGGGCTAAATTTAAACAAATAAATCGGCATATGTTATGAGTGTGCTTATGTGATTACTTAGAAATAGGCTACCATAGTTGGAAAGAGAGTCTAGGGGTCTGCGGGTATACCCGTACCCGCAGGTTTACCCGTACCCGCGGGTCGGGTACGGGTCGGGTACGGGTCGGGTAGAGATTTAACGGGTCGGGTCGGGTACGGGTACGGGTAGAGTTGTTACGGGTACGGGCATACCGGTTTTACCCGCGCCAACGTGAAATATTTTGGTTACATTTTATAGTGAGGCTTGCACTGTCAGAATACTCACTCTTGCTAACTGGCATATATAATAATTATTATTCACATAGGCTGCACATAGGCGCGCACTCAATGAACATTTTCTATAAGTAGGGGTTAAATCCCAGTTCTGAATCGGTTAAGTATTATTACTAACTAGTAATTAATTAGTAATTAGTTAAGTATTATTAATAATTAGTTAAGGTAATTAGTTAAGGTAATTAGGTCACACTAATTACCCTATTATAGTAATTAGGTCATATTAATTAATATATTTTATTAATTAGTATATTAATTAGTATATATTAATTAGGTAATTATATTAGTAATAGTAATTAGTTAACCCTAACTAGCAGCGGTACAGGGCCCCGCGCGCCATCGGTATTGCGTCATCGGTAGTGTATCATCGGTAGCGGCGCTGGGAAATGCTAATGCCTAACCATATATTATTATACTAATAAAGTATTACTGGTCTGGAAAAGGTCTTCAGGAAAACTGCCCGGTCTAGGAAATAAGGTAATAGCAAACCCATAATTATTGTTTTCATTTACGGCCTTTGATCATAATGAATAACATTTCTTTGAACTTTTATTATGGCTGCGTCTCCCTTACAGACAAACCAACATTCCTGTCTGTCTGTCTGTCTGTCTGTCTGCCTGTCTGTCTGTCTGTCTACCTGCCTGTCTGTCTGTCTGCCCGTTTGTCTGTCTGCACATCTGTCTGTCTACCTACCACGAAGAATCCGTTGAGCGTGCAGCCTATAAGAGACGTATGCTTGGACACTATGTAATAAATTATTATTATCAGAGACGGTCTTTGAGTGTATTCAACCTTTAATTATTGACGATCACGTGAACCGATATAGGATGCGGCATGACTCAAAGAAGCGCCACGAACGATCAAACATAGCGGTCTTACGCGGCGCGCACCGATCGAATGATCTATAGACCTTTAATGCAAAGACGCTTGTCTGATCACACACCCTTTTATCACACACATCTGTCTATATGCACCTCAATTCGCTTGGACATTACTACATACGCATAGCATGCATAAATGCCACAACAAAGTATTATTCTGCGTCCTGTAACAAATAATGGTATTTGTACTAACCACAAATGCTCTTTCATCATCAAAGCCAGCATTACAATTCTAATGGCGCAGTCATCACAAATATCTGTTTGATCATCAAACACGGCAGTACGCTTCTAAAGACTCTTTCATCTGACACATACACAAATCTAGATAGGGACACACATAACCAGTGCTATGACACACCCCCACCTATCTCGCTTCTATAAAATGGAGGAAATGTCAGCAATCTTTACAGAGGATCTTCGAAATCTACAGACGATTCTTCATCTACACCGTGTTCCTGAGATCTACAGACGATTCTCGTGTGCAGCAGATCGTTCTACAGACTTGTATCAGACGATAGTGACAAGCCTTCAACTTACAACAGAATGTCGTCACGTATGTATAGTATTATTTTAATTTGTACCAACTTGAATAATTTCAGAATTTATTTAATGTATAGGGCTATAGGGCTTAAATTTCTTCATCTGTCTTAAACACCCGAATAATACTTCTTTCGCCAACTTAAAATAATTTCATAGGCTCTGTCTTAAACACCCGTTTATTGTTTCTTTCGCCACCTTAAATTAATTTCATAGATTCTGTCTTAAACACTCTTTTATTGTTTCTTTCGCCAACTTAAAATAGTCCCATAGATTCTGTCTTAAACACGCCTTTTATTTCTTTTCTAGAATCCAAAATGCTCGGCGAAATTGAAAAGGAGGAAATGGAAAAACAAGCGAGAATTCGTAACAGACTGCTTGAAATGGGTTTGTAGTCTGTACACAAAATTTATAATTTATGCTGTGCTTTGTGTGAAATATTTTACTCAAATTATATTTTGTTATAAATAATTGTAAAGAATTCAGGTATTCTACTAGATAGAAACGCAGTATTTTAAATTTTCAGACATAGACCTTATGGCAATTGCATTTATTTTAGAGCGAAAAAGAAAAGCTGATGAAACGAACACAGACACAGCTCCCAGGCATTCAAGTAGGAAATATTTCTTTATTCTCTGGCAAATTTTCGCTCTTATAATCTTTATTGACAACATTGGAAGAAGCTGCCATTTGACATCTAATAGAATTCGTCGTATTATTATTATTATTATTATTATTATTATTATTATTATTATTATTATTATTATTATTATTATTATTATTAACATTATATAATGTGAAGGTCCTCACCATAATAATCGAAGCCTCATATTATTACAGTGCACCCTTTTTCGTGCGGACTCGGGCGCTATAGCATATTTTGCCTTCTACAGGTAAAAAGCGACCAACTTTGGCACTGTGTCGTGTGACGTCATTTTAATGTTGTGCATACCTTGCTATGACATCGCTGCTTTGGAGGAACAAATTTAATTCTCCACACAAGAAAATTTTTATATTCAGCATAATTTTATTCATTTATAGAAGTCGGTCAGAACAGTGGTGCTGCGACTACGTCTTCGACTATGACAGTCCCACCTTCAACGTCGACAGAAGCACGTGCCGAACCATGGTCTTCCACCACGGCAAGAGTGTCGTCTGATGCAACAAGTAAGTTGTATTCGAAAATTTTCAATGCATTTCATAAGTAGGGTAGAAAGGCGTATTACAGCACTTTAAGTGTTTGTGACTGTTTTGCATTGTTTTGCCTAAAGTGTTGTCGGACATTTTGGCTTGTTTTCCTTATGTTCAAACATTCTGCAAGTCTCTTCTATGCTTTCACCCATTCTGTATTGCCTTCCCTATGTGTGTAAGCTACGCGTACACACACACACATACACACACACACACACACTTGCTCTGTACTGTATGAGCCGCATCACACCCATAAAATATCCTTCCGCGGTCATACACACAAGTACGTAGAACTACTTTCGCGTATGAATTTGTGAAAAAGTAGTTCCAGGACTATAATAACGAGATGTGTTGAACGTTCGAAACACATCAGTCTTAGAATTCAACAGAGTATTTGAAATTTAGCACATTTTGTAAAAGTAGTGTGTATTTGTGAAAAATAAGTACATATAGAAAGACGTATAGTAAAATTCTTTCCTATTGAACAGCATAAGACAGTCTTTGCAACTCGACTACAACAAAATGGGTAAATAAATTTCTTATTCTTCGTATTCTATATTAGACGTCACGTAGTTTCCTAACTCTCAAAACCTATGTATTTCTATTTCTAGCGAGCAAGCATGATGCAGACCTCGAACAATTGTTGAAGGAGGAAGCGCAACTGAAGGAGAGAATTCGACAAATGAGTAAGTTTGTACTTTGGATATTTTCAATTGTAAACTTTAAAAATTTGTACTTTATAAATTTTATATTCGTTTAAAATACATGTCTTGTTTAAAATTATTTTAAAGCATTTTATTCATGTCAAACTCTGTATGTTATAGAACTGAAACGAAAGGCAGACGCAAACGTCGGTCGTACAGCAAAGCGCAACAATGTGGAAGCTGGTGGCTCGGGCCCTGTCCCGGCGGAGGCGGTCGGCTCCAGCAGAGGCAGCCCGGCAGAGCCCGGCCCATCAAGTAAGTTCCTGCAAACTTGCCGCCTTTACAGACTTTGTCTCTTTTACATGACACATGCTGCGCATGCGCGCTTCACAGCATACCAACTTTCAACACTACGTTTTCTATATACAGTATGTGAACTTTAACAGCCTTTACATGATTTGTACAAGCTACAAGTTTAAATCCTATACTTTCAACACACACTCGCATATTGTACGTTATGCCTATATGCTTTCTGTAAGTAGCATATCACAAGCAAGTCTTTAATGAGAGGTTTTAACCTTTAGGTCGATGCGACTCCTGCCGGTCTTACAAGCAGAACCTGGCGAACGGGCTGTGCGAAGTGTGTTTGCTGAGGCGAGAGTGCTCTCAATGTAAGAATCGGCGGCCTTCACGCTTCTTCAGGACCGGGCAAGACCTCTGCGTCACATGCTTCAAGAAGCAGAGCAATCCAAACATCAAGACAAGCGCCCAGAATGCATTCATAGACGTTTCGTTTCCAGCGCCGCAGACAACAGATGTACATAACATGCTGCTGACGGAATCGTCGCGCATCGTCGCCACACTGGAAGACACGTTCAGAAACGAAGGGTAAGCGTATGCAACTTACAAACTTGTGGGACTTAGAAAATTTTGGCACACTTAGAAAATTTTATGCTAAAATCCTACTGGACTTAGAAAATTCTGACCTTACAGCTTGTGTGGACTTAGAAAAATTCTGCATTTTGTTTGGACTTCTGCAGTGCGTTCGGACTTGGGCAAATCTTGTATTTACATATTTGTTTGGGCATAGAAAATTTTGAGACACTTAGAATGTTTGGGCAATTCTGAACTTGTACATTGATTGGACTTGTGCATTTTTTTTTCTTTTTTCTTTTCATTTATACAATGTGTAGTATTTTCACGACTTGTTTCTTTAGACCGGTGAAATGGTACGTGGCGGTCGACGTGGACTTCAAGCGAAGCACGCCAGATGGAGAAGCTCAGACGGTTGGCTACTTCAAGTCCGTGCCGGCAACACTCACACACCCGTCGCAGATTGCAGACCAACTACAAGAGGCCGTGCAAAGAATCGACGAACTTGTCGATGCGTTTACGAGTGAAAGTTCCGGCTGGACGGTAAATGGGGTGGCTGACTTTAAAATTTGCAGTGCCATCTTCGACCCTGTGGGAGCCTCCAGTTACATCCCTACGCCGCAATACATTGTTAATAAGCGAGCTACTCTAAACATCCAAAACGAGGATGAGTTCTGCTTTCTGTATAGCGTCCTAGCAGTTTCCCATCATGAAAAAGATAATGCATGTCGTGTCAACAAATACAAGCAATATGTACCAGAGCTTTTCACTAGAGGTCTTAAATTCCCAATGACAATCGAACAGATTCCACTGTTTGAGGGGCTGAATCCTGACTATAGCATAAACGTCATGTACTCAAACCCAGACGACAAAACTTTTACCCCTCTCTACGCAAGTGCTCACAGGGGTAGAAAACACATTGCCAATCTGTTGCTTCTTGATGATGGCGCTAAACGTCATTATATTACGGTGCGAAACCTTTCTGCTCTCTTGAACACTAGAAATTCTGATAGGCACAGAAGCTTCCCATGCCCGTACTGCCTGTGCTGCTTTACAACAGCTGCTGGTAAAAATGCACACATGGAAGAATGCGGCAAGCACGGACTTCAATCCGTGCGATATCCAACGCCTGAAAACGCCACACTTAAATTCACAAACACGCAGCATGAAATGCCTGTACCTTATGTCCTGTATGCAGATTTCGAGAGCTACCTGGCGCCAAACGACTCTGCCTCCAACACAAATGCGACCAAAATCCTCGATACACATACTCCCAGTGGCTTCTGCTGTCTAACTGTGTCTTCTTTTCCACACTTGAACAACGCCAAACCTTACGTCTATTCTGGACCTGACGTCATGAACCATTTCTTTTCACACATCAAATCTGATCAGAACCGCATTAACAAAATTCTTTCCACCAATTTACCTATGAAACCGCTGACTCAGCAGCAGAAAATGGAATTTGATTCTTGCACAGCATGCCCATCTTGCTCTGCCGCTTTGACATCTCAAAACAAAGTTCGACACCACTGTCACATGACTGGTAACTTTGTTTCTGCACTTTGCTCACCCTGCAATCTCAAAATGAAATTTCGCAAACCCACAAAGGCTAAGAAGCAGAAAACTCCAAACTATTTCCTTCCTGTTGTGTTCCACAACCTTAAGGGTTACGACTCTCATCTCATCTTGAAACACATGACAAAGGAGTTCGCAAGCGAAGAAATTAAAGTAATAGCCGCTAACATGGAAAAATATCTTTCATTCGAAGTCAATAATATCAGATTTTTGGATTCTTTACAATTTCTAACCTGCGGTTTGGACGTGTTGGTGAAAAATTTGGCGAAAGAGGGTGACTCTAAATTCAACCATTTGCGTCGTTTATTTCCGGAACATTACAAATTGCTTTTGCGTAAGGGGGTATTTCCCTACGAATACATGACATCAGCCGGTAGAATGACCGAAAGGACTCTGCCTCCCAAAAGCTGCTTCTATAGCAAACTGACTGAAGAAGACATTTCACAGACTGACTACGACTATGCCCAACAGGTTTGGCAGACATTCGACATGCAGACTATGCAAGACTATCACGACCTGTACTTGCAGACTGATGTTATTCTACTAGCTGACGTTTTCGAATCTTTTCGAAAAATGTCTATGGAATTTTACGGACTTGACGCACTTCACTACTACAGCAGCCCCGGACTTAGTTTTGACGCGTGCTTACGAATGACAAAAGTGGAGTTGGACCTTATAACAGACCCAGACATATACCTTTTTGTGGAGCGGGGCATGAGAGGCGGTGTCTCCATGATTTCAAATCGATACGCAAAGGCCAACAACCCGTATCTTGCCCAAGGATACGATCCAAATGATCCCATCAGCTACATAATGTACTTGGATTGTAACAACCTGTACGGTTACGCCATGTCCGAGCCGCTTCCAACAGGCAAATTTAGATTCTTAGAGACTGAAGAAATTGATAATTTCGACTTGAGCACTAAACAGACTGACGACGACTTGGGCTATTTGTTGGACGTGGACTTGGAGTACCCGTCACATCTCCACGACGCACACAACGACTACCCCCTCGCTCCAGAGAGCCTGCACATACGGCCGGAGATGATATCTCCTTACGCAAACTCCATTTCACAGAAAATTTCGGCTAAAATTGGGGCGGGGGTTGAAAAGTTGACACCAAATCTAATGTCAAAGACTCGGTACGTCGTACATTATCGAAATTTACAATTCTATCTGAAAATGGGGATGAAATTGACCAAAATTTACAAAATACTCGAGTTTCGCCAAAGTCGATGGTTGAAAAACTATATCGACTTCAACACGTCCAAACGACAGGTGGCCAAATCTTCCTTCGAAAAAGACTTTTACAAGCTTATGAACAACTCTATTTACGGCAAAACAATGCAGAATAACAGGAAACATCTGCAGGTCAAATTAGTCA
The DNA here is from genome assembly GCA_945859605.1 of Lumbricus rubellus. Classification (NCBI taxonomy): domain Eukaryota; kingdom Metazoa; phylum Annelida; class Clitellata; order Crassiclitellata; family Lumbricidae; genus Lumbricus; species Lumbricus rubellus. The sequence continues at coordinate 39,237,448 of OX243813.1, forward strand.
TGAGTGGAAAGCGCGCGAAAAAATTTGTTGCCCGACCAAATTTCGAATCGTACACCATAATAAACGAAGATTTGACAGTCATAAAATTAACAAATTCAAACGTCTTTTTGAACAAGCCGCTCTATGCAGGCATGTGCATTTTGGATATTTCAAAATTAAAAATGTACGAATTCCATTACGAACATATCATTCCTCTTTACAATTCCGCTTGCAAACTCCTTTTCACGGACACAGATAGCCTTTGCTATCACATACAAACACCCGATGTGTACAAAGACATGCTACAGCATTTAGACGAATATGACACCTCAGACTACCCCTGTGGGCACTTCCTTCACAGTCGCTCCAACGCTAAGGTAATTGGGAAGTTTAAAGACGAGTGCAATGGGGCCGCTGTTTTGGAATTTTGCGGCTTGAGGTCGAAAATGTATAGCTTGCTGCTCCCTAACGAAAAGGAGAAGAAGACGGCGAAGGGCATAAAGAAGGGATTCGTTCAGAAGAGTATTCGCCATGCAGACTATAGAGCTTGTATACTGAACGAGAAACCAACATCGTCGAAATTTTGTGTTATTCAAAGCAAGAAACACGATCTTCACACGGTTGAAATTCGAAAAGCCGCACTTTCTCCGTACGATGATAAGCGTTACCTACTCAATTCGTCGGAGTCGTTGGCATATGGACATGTAAAAATTGCAACTCTCGTATAAGTCGTCGAACTCTGAATATTTGACCTGTGTAGATATGTTAAGATATTGTATAATAGTTATTGCGCAATCGTATATTTGAGCAAAATGGACACTATTTGTTGTAAATATTTGAACATTCGCATATTCGTTGAACATTATTATTGCATAAACATATTGTATGCTCTTTGAATAAAGAAGTGTTTGTGTTGGAAGAAAAACTATTGTGTTTGTTCTTTCGTACTTAGGAATTCTCATATTAAAATTCTTCTAATAAGTTTCCCGCATGCTGATTGGTCGTAGGTTCCTGGGCTAGTAAGATTCTCGCTCTCTGGTTGGGTTGCACTTCCTGGCCTAGTAAGGTTCTCGCTAGCTGATTGGCCGCATATATCTGGGCAAATGCAATTCTCGCTCGCTGATTGGCCGACACTTCCTGGGCTAAAAAAATTCTCGCTCGCTGATTGGTTGCAGAATTTCCCAGCGCCACTACCGATGACGCATTACCGATGACGCATGTCCGGGGCGCGCGGGGCCCTGTACCGCTGCTAGTTAGGGTTAACTAATTACTATTACTAATATAATTACCTAATTAATATATACTAATTAATATACTAATTAATAAAATATATTAATTAATATGACCTAATTACTATAATAGGGTAATTAGTGTGACCTAATTACCTTAACTAATTACCTTAACTAATTATTAATAATACTTAACTAATTACTAATTAATTACTAGTTAGTAATAATACTTAACCGATTCAGAACTGGGATTTAACCCCTACTTCTATACATAGACACACACACCCTCATAATCTTCATCGTCATCCGTTTCAGACAATGCCATTTGAAGGGTTATGGGTACGAACACATGTTCTCCGTTGCCATATCGCTGTTGTTACTGTTGCAACTACTAACTAGCCTATTAGTACCACTGATGTTAGGCCTACTGCTATCACCCCACAAATACTGATGCTACAACAGCAGCTGCTGCTGCTATCATCATCATCATCATCATCATCATCATCATCATCATCATCATCATCATCATCATCATCATCATCATCGTCATCATCGTCGTCGTCGTCGTCGTCATCATCATCAACGTATCTATCATTAGAAGTACAGGATGAGCTGCAAGTCTATATGCATGGTAGAGAACTGAACTACGTGTATATGAAGTCTGGATAATGATATGGCGGATATGAAACGGGTATACCCGAGAGTACGGGTCGAATCGGGTAGTAATTTTAAGTACGGGTCGGGTACGGGTAATGGTCCTGTGTACGGGTACGGGTCGGGTAGCAAAAATGCTGTACCCGCAGACCCATAAAAGAGACATAGGCCTATAATAGAATCAAAAGCAGTGCCCAATTTTCGAGCAGTATAAACGCCTAATGCTAATAATTTTTAATTTGCAACTTCCATGGCAATCGTAATCGTAATCTCCAGACTTCTAGAGCGTTACTCGAAAGCCAAGTGCGGGGCACCAGCTTATTCACCAGCACTGCGTTGAGTCAAAAGCGTGGTGCTGCGCAACAGTTACTGAAGTCAAAAGTCGCCAGAGGAACAGAGGGGGGAGCCCGCAGAGCAGCGGTTAAGCAGAACTAACAGACAGAACTCCAGAGAAGGTATTAGAACAATTTAGGTTCAGCAGCCGAAAGTCGTATGGGTCTGTATATCTAGTGCGTGCAGCTATAGGCAGAACCGCAGAAGTCAAATAGGCTACTCGGAGTTTCTAGTTGTTCCAATGAAAGATTATTTTTAATGGTGTAACAAATTGCAAGCATAGGCCTAATCTAATTAGGATGTTGCCTAGCTCTGTAGATTCTGTTACACATTGCATTACTAGGCTATAAATTATAAAAGCGCCGCATGTGGCTGATCGCGGGATGTTGCCTAGCTCTGTAGGTTCTTTGCGGTTTTCACTTGCTATTTAGCCTATTTCTATCCGGTGAGTTGATTTTTTGGATACGTTTTATTTACGGCGCTCTTGTAACAAGATGGCTAGGCTACATTACGGCGCCGTTTGAGATTATCCTCGAAATTTACCCGTGCAATACCATGATGTAAAAAGAAACTGAAGATTATTATAATTTTATTTTGCCAAATTCTTCTGGAGGGGATGTCATCTCTGTTATTTTAGTTGGAAAAAAAATAATATTTGTACAAATATCTACAGCAAGGTAAGTTATATTGATCGTGATGTTATAGCATTATTAAAATCATATTATAGTAAACAATATCACGGTAGTTATAACACTTCATAGGCCTAAAAAAACAATGATGTACATTGTAGGCTAAATAGCAACTAAAAACCATTATCATTTTGTCAAATTTTATGGGGTGGGAATATTATTTCTGGGGGTAACGTCTAGAACTCTAGATTAAACACTGGGCTTTGGCGATGCTTCTGCTTTAACTCCTTAAAACCTCAGCACCCGTCAGCCGCTTTCTATTATAGGCCTAATTTCGATCTGGTCTATAGGCTACTACGCGTAGCGTTTCCCAGTTTGCGTTCTTCACTGTCCACTTTTTTTGATAATGCCAGGTAAAAGTTAACAAAGTTTCATTGTATAATTCAGACTCTGTTGCATACTGTATGTGTCGATGGATCCTATGAAGACATCAGTCGAGCTCTGGTGTATTCTAAAGTTCACATCAACGCAAGAAACGTTGTAAGTAAATTTAAGAAAAATTGTCAACGCAAGTTGTTACAGGCCTATTTAAACGGTTTAATGTATCAACAAGTAAGTCCGTTTACTCTAAACAGTAAACTATCAACTTTATGCGACACTGATCTGGAAGGAGAAGAAAAAGAACTTCTAAACACATGCAGACTTTGTATAGCGCTATAGAATGCCATCCATTGTTAACGACCACAAAATATTGTTAACGACCACAGAGCAAAAATTTTGTCTTTCGGTTAATGCTATATTCAGATTTAAATACCTGGTCATAACAGCTTTCAAACTTCTATAAATAGGTCTGCAATCATTCTTTCACTCGGGCAGAATTTCACTTCTATTTCGCTTTGCTGCCTGTTGGGAAACTGCACCATTTTGAATATGAGCCTTCAAAAGAGACTAGACTTTCATTGGCCGGTGTGAGAAATCGCATGCTAGTAGTCAGTATGAGAAATCGCCTGTGATTGGTTGGTATATGAAATCGTCTGTGATTGGTCGATAAGACTCAGTCTGCAAATGGGGGATGGGCTAGCCTCACTTTAAAATCAGTCACGCATTCTGACTACAGCAGAGGCCGAGAGTCGACGTACTGTATGTTACAATGTAGGCTATATAGGTCAAAGCTCACTGCGGTTTAACCTTGGGTCTGTCTGCTGTGTTGTCAATTTATTAATTAATTGTACCAATCTCTCTTGATGTTTTCTTTGGTACCTTGTTCTGAATGTCTGAAGTTTTCTCCTCTCACTGCAATCCCCAGGTTTGGATTTTCAGCTAGGTCAACATCGGACCATTTTCTTCTGCTCATGATGAATGTGGATCACCTTCTCGAAAAATTACATATTCTACTTATTTTGATTATGTTCGCATCGAAATTAAGCAAGTGCTATATAGCCTCTTAAGGAAGAAATAGGCTGAGTAAAAATATCTTCATTGGACTACAAGCAGACACTCAGTAGGCTAGCTTACAGAAGAAAGAAATAATAGAAACATATGTATACATATGGAACTCCAGGAGCTCGTCAAACGTGTTGAATCCGCTGCCAAGGAGTACGGCTTAAAGATAAATGCTTCAAAGACAAAGGTTATGACCAATACCGATAGGGTCCTCAAGATTTTCGTCGCGGGCAGTGAACTTAAACAGGTGGGTAACTTCACATATTTAGGCAGCAAAATTTCAAGCGATGCAAAGTGCCAGTCATGGTGAAGCTTACGAAGGTCTGGAAAAACAAGTCCATTATTTAGTACTCAAACCAAGCTTCGTTTGATGAAATCCTTGGCCTGGTCAGTCGCAACCTATGGTTGCGAATCATGGGTGCTCAAAAAGATGGAGGAAAAGCAGATGCAGAGTTTCGACAACAAAATGTAGCCTACCCGCAAGCTTTTGTGCATTTCTTGGACGCTCAAACTAACTACGGAGGAAGTTTATTGGCTGGCCGGAACTTCACCAGAGCTCTTGGGTTCCATCAAGGCTCGCAAAGTCCGCAAACTCTCCTATTTCGGTCATATCATCAGGATCCCTCAGGATTGCGTGGAAAAAGCCATTATGCTGGGTCACGTGGAAGGATATCGACGCAAGGGTAGACCGCGTATTAGCTGGATTGACAGCATTCTGGCTTGGTCCCGTCTTTCCGGATCCCACCTTCTCGCCGCTGCACGCGACAGGAGACAGTGGAGAGCTCTAGTCCATGCATGTGACCAACCGTCGCGCGGCGACGTCGGTGATTGACATGGCATGACATGGCATGTATACAAATTTATACAGCAAGTGACAGCCTTCTCGTAATAAAACTTCAGTCGGCAAAGAAAGTGTTTCAGAAATGCAATCGATCGTTGACTGAGGCGCAAACGGAAACGATATCTGCTGGTCTAACTGCTTCCAATAATTTATCTGCTGCATAACGATCCGAAGAGTGAAACGTCCTGATTTGATCTAGCTGTCATGTATTCGAAAGTTTTTCAGTAGACCTACTGTTCTATGTAATTCGATTATTCGCGGTGTTTGACTCTCTTAACTTCGGAGCGTTTTGTATTTAGGCTACAACATAAAACTGCACCAAGTGATAAAATAAATAACGATGATCTATAATTTGCTTTAGAATGGATTATCGCCATTGCACCTTTGCGTATTCCGTTCCGACAAAATTCTGAAAGCTATAAAACTGCTTTACGAGAATGGTGCAGACTTAAATGCGAAGACCTATTACGAGGGTGATACCGTCCTTCACCTTCTTGTGCGAAACGTCAGTTTATCAAAGGCGGAGACGGCAATTATGGAACTTCTACACATGGGGGTCGATCCGTCAGTCACTAACAAGGTACTTAAATAAATGACAAGTGTAGGCCTATTATTTTGTTAAGCATTGGGCTTGTCTGCATCTAACGCAATCTTAAACCATAAGGCAAAGTCGATCCTGTGGCGATGTCCCGTTGTGCGCAAATCTCTCCCGGTCAAAGGCTCTGAAGGCGAACGGATTTCAATGACTAATTAATTTTTTTAGTCTTTGTATGCGAATCTGGAAGTCATCGTGACTATTGGCAGCTCTCAATTCACTTTAAAACCAGAGTTATAGACATTTTAAATTTCGATGTGGTAGTTAGCGCCTATAAGATTATTTGAAGAAGAGATTTAACCTTGCGTCGCCATTATTCATCAGACGGCAGTTTGAATGACGTCATTCTTGCCGCTCACAGTATCAATCAAGTTATTAATAGGCGCTCTCAGTGCATAGCCTAGACCATGATAGACTAGAGAAAGGAGAATGGGGATGTGGTTCTGTGTATGTGTGTGCGTTTGTTTGTCCATAATTATACGCCTACAGTTTCACAGCTATAATCGATCACTAACAACGGAGACCTGCGTGGGGGCGATATTCGCGAAGTTTCGGAGCTTTACATCTAAACCACTTGCAGCTAACGATAGAATGCAACCCGGGCCATCACGCCCACAGTCAGCATACACACCCCGCCCCGCAGGGATGAGTCGGGTTTGGTTGTGGGGAGGGGTTTACCAAAAATGTGCAAAGGCTAACCAAAGTGTTCCGAAAAACGCCTGTTACCGCACAGGGGTGGAGTCTGGGTGGGGCCGGGTCAGAGTGCGGGGAGGGGGTAGCGGTTGGGGTGAGGTTGGGCCGTAGATGATGCGGGGTGGTGCGGGGTAGGAGCGGTGAGCGGTGTATGGATGCAGGAAAGGTGGGACGAGGGCTGGCGTGGGAGCGTTGAACAGGGTGGGAGCGGATAGGGGCGGTGTGGGGGTGCGGAAGGGAGTGGGACGAGGACGTGGGAGCGGTGAGCAGGTTTGGAGCGGGGTGGCGTGGAGGGGGAGGTGAAAACCCAACATTTCTGGTAAACGCCGGGTTCCACAGCTAGTGGCTAATAAATTCGCTTCGTATAAATATAATTATGCTAGATACCAGCGATGGGCAGTTATGCGAGTTACATGTAATGAGTAATTGAACTTACATAATTTAAATTACAATTGGAAGCTAATAAAATTGGTAGTTTGCAATGTGCTGCTCTGCATACAAGTTATTTGTAGCCTACTTTTCAATTCAATTACAATTCTTCGTGTGATTTGTAATTTCAATTAGGGTCTACATTCCGCAAAATCAAATCACCGGTGCTTTGAGCGTAGCCTAATTTTGTTAAGATTCTTTGATAAATCACGCGATCCTTGCAACAGTGACCCTATCCATATTTTAAGTTACGCTGGCTACCTACACAGTGTGCAGACTAAACTAAAAGAATACATAAAATTCTTCGTCTTTCTCTCTTTCCTTCTAGCCGCTAGATGATAGCTCAGTATTTTTTTCGCTAATGGTGTCATTTTCATATGTTGTTAATAGCAACTTCTGTAATCATTAATGAACTCCTCGCCCAACCTTAATTTGGCTGAACCAGCCTCATTAATCAACTGCTCGCCCCCCTTCTCAGAGCCCATCGGGCACCCCACACGTATTTATTTCAGGGACCCTGAGGAGGATTTACATTTTGAAATACTTCAATGAAAATCACCAATAAAGCTTCCATTTAAGCTAGAAAACGATTGAACGTTTTTTTTCACAAATCCAGCTTCTATTTCATCAATTCGAGTTAGGCTACCGGGTATCTGTATAGTGTAGACCAGTTGTCGTTAGATAAGTTGTCGTGCAATCATATTTTACATACACAGTGTTTACACACTTCTGATCAGACATGGTCATATGCGGACTTACGTTACCAATCTAAATTTGAAATGATTTAAATACCTTTAATTTCTTTCAATTCCTTATTAGGCTAAGCCATATAAAAATCAATACTGTAGTCTGTAGTTTAATAGGATATCACTTAGAATTATTTTTACCTACCTGGCCTAATAAAGTTGTGTTAATTGTCTATTACGATAAAATAATTTTATATCGTAGCCCTGTTTATGCAATTATTGCATAAACAGGGTTCTTAAGTTTAAAATGCAGTTGAAGCCAAATTATTTTCCATTTTTGTTTTTTGTCGTTTTTCCGTTTATTTCCGAATAAAACGACTTTTTAGATTTTTTCTTCCGTTTCCATCGTTTTTTTTTACATCTATGCAATAATGTTTCACGTGTCTTTTTCGTGTGATTCTGTAGGTTCTGAATAGGAACGGGGTCGCCACATCTGTAAATTCGCCCCTTTGAGGGACACTCAAAGCTGCGGGTCGGGGTGCTGCAGCACCCTTAGTACCCACCTTAAGATGGCCCAGGGCATTGAGGTGGCCCAGGGCATTTATGTGGCCCAGGGTATTGACTATGGATGTACTGGTCCATCGACTGAGCCCTATCCTGTATCTGGGAATTGAGCATTCGTTAAGTCAAAAATTTTACTCGCGTTAAACACTTTGATCGCAAAAGATTTTAACGCGTTAGGTTAATCGCGGGCTCAAACGGCGTTCAGCCTTACTTTTCATCAACCAAACTTACATTTAGGAATCGTTGAATCAACCCAGCTTCTATTTGACCAATAGTGTTATTTGAACAATTAGTTGTTCTAGGCCTAAACAAGAATCTTTTCTTCAACCCCAATTCGATTTAAGCAAAAATTATTTTCATCAATCCGACTTGTTTTCGACTATAGGCCTACTAACGGTAGCCTAAAACCCATCCAGTGGCGAATAATTTAGATTTTCGAACATTAACCCTCTCGCCCCTGAGCTCCCACAGCAAAAGTGAGATAACCCTAACGCCCCATGCGAAAACTCCCATAACCCTGAGCTCCCAGGCAAAATCACACACTTCCGAATGCATGTAAACTGAAATTGTGATGTCTCTGATAAGAAGTCTGATATATAATTACAAGTTTCTGATAGCTTCTTTCAACTCAATTAGCCCAACCCTCAAAACATTCCACTTTCTTGTATAAAATCATTAGACTTTACGGCCTTCAAACGAGCTGCAGCTAGGTTTGTACAAACAACACACTTTGCCAAATAATTATCACATCCCCAAAACAGTGACATAGAACCAAGTACATTTCTTTCTCGCCATAATCCTTTCTCTCAACTGTTCAAGGGTAGGCCTATACCGTTTTCTACCAAATTGCTTTCTTCACAGCAATTGTTTTATCGCAAAATTTATTCGAACTGCTATTATAGATGTCATGCGTTTCGACATTTTCAACGGCTATGGTCGTGCTTATTTATGCTACTCCACTGCAAGAAACTCATTTGAAATTGACCTTCAAGTGACGTAATAAGACTAAAAGTAGGTCACTTCACGTCTGAGTCAATGCTGTGATTGAAATAAACATACCTAATTACCATAGCCGTTATACAAGCCATACGGGAATGAAGTATACATGTAGACGCAATGCCGAAATATCGGCCATTCGGGGATAAGATAAAGACGGTCAAGCCGGTATTTCGGCCTTACGGGGCGAGAGGGTTAAAACGAAAGATTAGTTCTGCAAATGGTTGAGTAGGCTAGCATTGAAACAAATTCCCAAAAGCACTAAATTTAATACGCCTACATAAAATAATGACAAAATAATTAACTGCCACACGTTTCAACAGAGGCGGAGACTTGGTCCGCCAGTTGCGAGGGACGAACGCGTGACCGAAGGATGGACGCGACATTTTGGGCGGATGAACGACCGAGTTGCCAACGAAATTTCCATTTTTCACAGCCAAAATTTTTGATGACCTTTTTATAGTCATTTGGTCGAAATTTCCGAAAAAATTACCATTTTCCGTGTAAAAAAAATGATGACCTTTTTTTAGTTCTGGCGCTTACCTTCTGGTGGGGACAAATGCATGGACGGTCCCCCAACCCAAACATTGAGGGGTCCGTCTTCCCTGTCCCCCACCCCCTAAGTCTCCGCCCATGCGTTTCAGATTTTAAAGTAATTTGCCAAATGACAATGTTTCTCAAGGCAAAACATAAAAACAACCTGGCGGATATCATATTTGAAACTTCAGGTTTTAGACTCACTCTTACACACACACACAAACACACACACACACACACGCGCGCACGCACACATAGACGAACGCACACACACACACTCACAAACAACACACACGCACGCACACATGCACGAAGCAAGCACTCGCACGTACGCACGAACGTCTTGCATGCAAGCACGGTGACACATCCACACATGCACACACACACACACACACACACACACACAAGAACGAACGCAAGCACACATAGGCCTAATTATACATAGGGGTCTATCCGCTGTTTACAAGTTGAACTTATTTCACTGTTACCGGTTACCCATTCGATTTATAAAAGCATTGTTTTCAGTTTTCTCGATCTGCAGCTGACGAAGCTCTGATGCGTAATTATCGATATCTAACTGACCTATTGTCAACAAGAATCGACCTAGAAAAGTCCGTGGAAGAGCAGCAGAAATACCGGTACGAATACTATGGGGTAATTATCTTTATTCATTGTTCAGGCCATATAGTATAATAATTACATAGGCCTGTATATATACAGGGTGCGGCCAAAAAAAATACCCCCCTACGAAAATTGCAATTTCTCGAAAACCGCCAAATATTTTGTTACAAATATTTTCATTCTTATTCGTAACATATTTTTACACATTCTCGGAAAATTTTATGCCAGTATCTTTATTTTTGTGATCACGACATCAGGCAGAAGAAAGAACTTCATTTTTTCAACTGAACAAGGCATTCACGAAATAAGAAATCATATTTTTACATAAAATAGCCTGTGGTGTGCCATAATTACGTCATTTCCGCTTTGCGGATCGTGTTCTTCACCGATGAAAAGATCTTTTACATCAATCCACCAATTAATAATCAAAACAATCGTGTCTGTGCGTAGAAGTAAAAAGCCGATATCCATCCAAGCGTCTGTTGGTCGAAAGAGCGAAGTTCTCTCCCCACATCATGGTTTCTGCATGTGTCAGCTATGAGGGTAAAGAACGCTTACAATTCATTGACGAGAAGGCCAAAGTCAATGCTAAGTAGCCTACTACGTGGAGAATCTTTTGCCTAAGCTTGTCGATGATTGTCACACTGTCTTGGGAAATCAGTTCCCTTTTCAGCAAGATGGAGCGCCCGCTCACGGCGCCAAGTTGGCCCAAGATTGGTTAACATTTAACAAGCCACTGTCTTGACTTCATCGACAAGGATTCGTGGCCGCCAAATTCCCAAGATATGAACGCACTCGACTATGCTGTCTGGGGTGCAATGCTTGAGACTTACAACAAACTTACCACAAAGCCAAAGAACATTTCTGAACTGAAAAATACGCTGCAAATCATTAGGAATGGCCTGCCACTTGAGACCACTCAGAAGTCTGTTCTGGGCTTTCGAAAACGTCTGCAAGCTTGAGTAAAAGCAAACGGTGTTCACTTCGAACATTCATTGCACAAAACTTAACAGTGTGGCCTAATCTTGTCAAGAACAATAGGTAACCTTGAACTTTGTTACATTTCTGTTTGCGCCGTTACTTTGTTACTTATTGCTGTCACTAAATGTCTGTTGAAACGAAAATTGCATTATTTCACTTCAGGGTTGCACCATTTTGGTGTTCATGATTCAAATTTTATTAAATTTAGCCAAGTTGTAGATAAATATGTGTCAAATAGACTGGTGAAGTTTTATAACAAAATGATCAGCGGTTTTTGAGAAATCGCGATTTTCGTAAAGGGGTATTTTTTTTGGCCGCACCCTGTATATACAGGGTGCGCCAAAAAGTAACCCCTACGGTTTTTAGCCCATATCTTGGCCAAACATACGACTTTTTAAATGAAACTTTAGAGTCTTAAATTCAATTCATATTTATACGTACAATGGTCAAATTACAAAAAATATTTCAAATTTGACCATTGTACGTACATATGAATTGCCTTTAAGACTGTCAAGTTTCAGTTAAAAATTCGTATGCTTGGCCAAGATATGGGCCAAAAATATCGTATTGGATTACTTTTTGGCGCATCTTGTACACACACGAGCATATATACAGGGTATGCACAGGGTGCGCCTAAAAAAGACCCCCTATGTTTTTTGACAGTATCTTTGCCAAAAGTAGAATTTCGTAATGAAATTTGACAGTCTTAAAGACAATTCATATTGACACATGATGGCCGAATTTTATCAAAATATTTCAAACAGAACAAAAGTTATACCACTTTTAGTGAGGCCACCCACCGTTTTGTGACGAATCAAAAACCTAACGCAGCAAAAAGTAACAAAAACGTGATTTTATCAAGTCATATCCCAAAATAATTGTTGTGAAATGAACTTGATAGTGATCCACAACTTGTGTTCAATGTGCCCACCACCAGCGCCAAAACTTCTTATGAGTCTCTTTGCAAAGTTAATTCTTGATGGCCCTGCTGACGCGTTTCAAAGGCAAATCTTCCCATATCAACTCCAATGCGCCCATCAATTCTCTTACTGCTCTTGGTTTTGGTTGCAGATTGTGATATTTCTCCAGCATAACTCTCCGCAATTGATTATCAATCCATCGGGTTCAAATCCGAAGATCTGGGGCCGTTGGCTTTCTCAATGAAACCAGAACAATCGACATTGAGCCGATCTCCTTTCATTCACGGCAAATCTCTTAATTCTCAGCTTAACTCTTAATCTTTGCACACTCACTGTTTATCAGAATAAACGCTGTGCCTAGCCGTAGGCCTATATCTCCAGGATCTTGCTCAAGACATGTCTGAATACGCATTTTATCTGTCATTGACACCTTGGACATTTTTTTTAACATTTGAATTTTATTGCTGTAATAGCAAAGTTGTGAATCTTATATATTTAAGTCGACATTTTGGAACCTTTTTGCAGACAAAGTACTGACCACAGAATTATACAACATTGTCCATGTCATTCACGGTCGCATAGGCCTTTACAGAGACAGAGACCAGTATACACTGTAGAGAAGCGTTTACACATTTGCACCGTCCCCTACAGCTATTCTCATAGTCGTGTCTGAGCAGTACTGTTCACGATTGTCATGAGAGGCTTCGGGAAGTGATGTCCACTTCACTTCCCAGCCACCTTCATTCATTTGCAGCCACCCCCATTGACCAGAACATGGTAATTTAGGAGCAGCCATGAACATCTGTGCCCAGACGTGACCTGCTTGTTCTGTTCCACCAGAGCAGCTTGAGTTGGTGGAGAGCCATCCATAGGTTGGCTCTTTACCTCGTTCACCTTCTCCTCACCACTGGCACGGTCGTACCGCGGAACCACAAAACGCTAAATTACATCGAGCTGATCATAAACCGAGCTGGGAGTTGATACTAAGGTACAGAAGGCGGGGTGACTTTGCTGAATGTCTTCCAAATGTCTCAGACAGTCCTTTTTCCAGTAAAGGATGATACTGTGTCACATCCGCTGAATGCGTGTACGAAGGGCAAGGGTACACACTGTTCTGGACCGAGGGCACGCGCCATCTTATGGTTTGATATGTATCTGAAGCTTTTGTCTGAGGCAAAGCCAACCCACAGCTCATCAATGCTCAGCTGCTGAGCTGCTGTTTGGACAACACCAACAAGTCTGAGTCAACTGTGCGTATCATCACTAGTCTTTACGATAACCATGTTTGGTAGCATCGGAGACATGCAGAAAAATCCGTGTATCAGCTTCCTTCTGAGTACACGGAGCAAGTCCAGTTGTGTCTCTTTGCCGAGTACAGTGCACATCATTGTGATAAGTGGATATGATCTGCCTTCCTGTTTCTATTTTTAGTTTTAGTATTTGCAGACTCGAGAAACAAAACAACTCTGACTTGTTTTCGTCGTTTGTCAATAATTCCTGCCAGTTTATAGGTAGAGCATTAGAAGATTCGACGCGTCTTCGACTTCCCTTACCCCCTCACAAGCTGCCACTCACATATTCATTCCATATCACATCTACTTTAGGCACATGCTCTAGCTGCCTTGTGATGCTGGACAAGAAAGTGTGGAGGCATATTCTGAAAAGGTGCATACATTGCCAGGCTTCAATATATTGACTATGACGGCTTAATCCAGTACTAAAGCGTCAACAATTGGAATACCCACTGTCCAGGGAAAGGCCTGGCTGGATATCTGCTGTGGCGTCATTTGTTGAAGTAGGAATCCTTGACAAATATTTCGCACTGCTCTTGTCCAGTTTTTTTCTCGAGGTGGTACCCAGGACAAGTAGGTCATTGCTGCCGATGGCAGAGATATTGGAAAATGACCACCATTGAAGCCGTGGGGAACATTTTCAATGGCGCTGTTGGAATCCTCGCCCCTAACTATGTATGTTTAGACAAAAAGATGACGATTCTAAGTGTACTGGAAGCTGAGATAATTTAAAATCTGTAAACCGGGGGCCATTTGAAAAATGGCTGCCATTGGGGCCAGGGGTCAAAAATGCTATGGCCCTATAGCCAAATCTTTTTCTTATGACATGTTCGTAGAATTTACCAAATATCATGCCTGTATCACAACGTGAGCAATTTTTAACCAGGCCGCTGTACTAGCAGCCCGATTATTCAATGTAAAAGCATGAAAACCATCATATTTTGAACCCCATTTTGCTGTTTAGTTTAGTATGTGAGGCGCCCTTGTAACGGCATGGCTGTATTACGCGCCATAGAAATTGTCATTGTTATTATTATTATTATTATTATTACTATTATTATTATTATTATTATTATTATTATTATTATTATTATTATTATTATATTATTATTATTATTATTATTATTATTTTATTTTTTTACCCGAGGTATCTATAATCCCTCAGGTGTCAGATATTAATAAGCAATTTTAACTCTGGAGTGGCCATCCATGTCAAGATCAGGAAGAACAAAAGTGCTGTGGAAGGCAACAGCATTAAAACGCTGAATGGTGACAGACAGGCGTTGAAACAAGAAGCTTGTTTCTCTTGCGTCGCCTGAAATTTGGCTCAAGAGACGACCCAGGTCAGCGAGAAATGCCTGTCCCTTGGCGTTAATTGGCCCCATTGTTTCAAAAGCCAATGGGACAAAGTGGTAGGTTTGCATCAGATGTGCATATTTTGTATTTTTCCTGGCTTCAGCCAGTTCCGCAGCGCCACCCATCCGAATGGAGGTTGTGGCTAGATAAGAGGTAGCCACAGTATCTGCCACTGTAACGTCCCAGGTCAAACAACGACCTGAGCGCCAGGGAATCAATGTAAGGCCGTCTGGTCTTTTGCCATCCGACCTTGACAAACCAGGTGGTTCCTTAACTGCCGGAATGCCTGCCTGAACAAAGCCCCTGCAGATTAGGTCATTTAGGACCGCATGTCGGGCCTGACGACCAGGACCAAGATGGCACGAGAGGCCGTGCGATCCTTCAGCGGTCACAAGAGTGCCACACGGACAGCTGTGTGGATGACAAATGACGGCACCTAGACGGAGGCCCACCGCTATCCTAACCGCCTCGTCATCCAGCCTGAGACCGCATGTGCTTATGGGCAAGGCAAACAGCCAGTCACCTGCATGAGGTGCTGAGACTGCTTTCAAACGTGCTTGGTGGTAATCACTGGTGTGAAAGTGGTCAAGCTCGGCTATTGATTCTGCAATAACCGGTTTGTCCCAGAAGGACTGCCTGTGAGAGAGTTCTCCATCAGTACAGTATGTAGGATATTTTAAGCACCAATGCTCAAACGAGGTAGAAAAATGTTGGTCTGTTTCCATGTTCACGTTGCTCAGCATGGAGGTTTGGAGGGCGAGGGTACCTGCAGCGGAGGCCAAAAAGGCAGGAAGCGCAAGCGAGGATACCCTGCGGATACCCAGACCACCAGCTTTGACAGGGAGGGTGGCCTGCAACCATTGATCATCTGTCAGCGAAAGATTCAAAATCGAACAGAGACCAGTTCTCAACAGAGAATCATATTGTTCAAGAAGAGGATGGTCAGAACAAGGACCGCAACGGAGGATGTGCATCAGCTTGGGGGAGCTGAGTGAACATCTCAGTAGAATGAGAGCGTCGTGTTTAGTGACGCTTACCAATCTGGACAGGGCCAGAGAAAACTCAGAGCATCTTTTTTCAAGACAGGCCGTGAGTGCGTCCAACGTGGAAAGTGGAGCACCAAGAAGAACGGCTTTCTCCGGTGCAGTGACTGAAAAGCGACTGAGCGGTTCAGGTAACTGTGAGTCAATGGAATGCGTTATTACTTCGCAATTCGCATGGTTTAGGGACAACCCCAGTTCCATGCACTCACGTTCGATAGTCTCAACGTCGGCAGCCACCCCCGCTGCCGCCCCTCCCAAGGTAACATCATCGAGATAACCCAGAACCAAAGAGGAGCACAAGTTCAGTAATATCGCTTGCAACGGGAGACAAAACAGCAACGGACCGAGGGGATCGCCTTGCTGCGGGCCCACTTCGGACCGTAGAGAAAAACGACCGAACTTTAGGTCAGAAGTTTCTGCGTAAGCCAGATTACAGTATGGTAAAAGTTCAGGTAAAGTGTCAAGTACTGAGGACAACATTCGGTCTCTGTATAAGCTATTGAATGCGTTAGAGAAATCAAGTTTTACAACTATTGAACCTTCTTCCATCTTGCTTATGAATCGCCTAACTGTATGGACAGCTGCTTCGCATCCCCCAGGAGTGCCCACCCCCACTTGTTTATGAGAGAAATAGGTTGAAACTCTTGGGAGCGCGAAAGTGTTCGCGCACTTGGAACTCAACCTACGCCAGCAATAACCTATAACAATAGGTCGTAGTCCTCCGGACTTTTTCCGAAGGGCAAACAGTGTACCACCAAAAAGAGTCGAACGGACTTCGTTGAGGCAAATTCCAGCCAGTAGCAAATTAACAAGGGCTGTGATCGCTGAGATCAGTTCGGGGCCAATGTCTTTGCAATTAGTCAAATCTAGCAAATGTTGGGGTCTAAGACCGTCGGGTCCCCCAGATGAACCTGCTGGAAAGGAACGGATGTGTGTGCGCACTTCCTCCTCAGTGGTTTGAAGTGGAGGTGCTGGGGTTTCCATCGGTATAATTGGTCGATCAGGAGGATGGTGCGGGTGTTTGGAGCTTAATTCTTCCAGAGTGTCGAGGTTATTTGGGACTGGTTTATCCTCTGAGCACAGAATTCTGATCGCTGCTTTTATATTACCATCTTCCAGCTTAGAAGATACTGCTGCCGCTATTATTTCCTGATCATCAACCCTGTGAACACTTTGGGCAGAGGTCCTGGGGTGTGACATGTCTGGTGCGAATAGGTCATCTATCTTGAGAGGCCAAATAGTCGAGAAGTTCTCGACTCGACCTTTAATAGTTGAGGTTAGGTTGTGACGTTTGCCGCCTCTAACCGGCTGCTCTAAAATGAGAGCTCCAAAAGCGATCAGAATTTTCCAGTGGAGGGGGTTACGAGGGTCTGAAATGATCTTATTGATGACCGATGTCAGCAGTCTGCCTACTGCTGGTCTGGCCGCCTTAGGAACATGCTTGAGCAGTCTGTTTTTCAGCACTGGATGGGGGATTCTTCCCCCAGACCCAAGGCCGTCCCCATCTTCTGCCAACTCCGCAGTGTTGGGTGACTGAGGTACAGATGGATCTGCAGACTGAGCACTCCGAGCATCCGAGACCGTGTCAGTGGCAGTGTTTTCCCTAGGGGGTTTGTGAGACCCCGGGCATGGATTCTGGCGTGGGCCGTGGAGATGGACCTTTCCATCCTTGTTGTGTAGCTGCCTAATGGTCCCACATATGCTGCAAGTACCCCTCGCCTTCTGTGAAGCGGCGGTCTGAGATTGAGACCCGCTCACAGACGGACCATCCATTTATCTTAAGCTGACCCAGAAACGAAACTTATCATTGTCTGGGTCGCACATAGTCTTTATATTAAGGTTAAATATCGAGCAAACCGCTCGTGAAATTTAATGCAACTCGGGTAAGAAATATCTATCGGACATTCAGACGTCAAAAACAGCTAACCCAAAACAGACAATGCACCGTGAATGGCCTAATAAACTCATAGAATTCAAAGAAAGAAATACCTGTGGAAACTATCAAACGTCGAAAACAAACGAGCAGTGCAGCGTGTATATGCGCCAAATAGAGCTCAACGAAATACCTGTGAGAATGCCAGCCTTAAATTCAACAGCAAACTCTAATAAACTCATAGAATTCAAAGAAGTCCTAAATACCTGTGGAAACTATCAAACGTGGAAAACAAACGAGCAGTGCAACGTGTATATGTCCCGAATAGAACTCAAAGAAATACGTGTAAGAGTGCCAGCCTTAAATTCAACAGCAAACGCGGTAAACAAGCGTAGTGGCCTAAACGACACGCGACACCTCGGAACCAAACAGGGGGCGTGTCTGGCCGTCTGTCTGGTCGCTAACTTCGAACTATTAGCGAGATGCCCCTAAATAGAGACATAAGTGTAAATAACTGCCAGGTCTGCTCTATACAGCCAGAGAAGAAAACCTATCGTGAAATCAACGACAAAAGCAACTTCCAACAGTGCAAAAAGTGAGATTAAAGCCAAGTTTAGCTTCCCGACAAAAACAAGCCGCCATCTTGACCGGAGGCCACTCCAGAGATTATTATTATTATTATTATTATTATTATTATTATTATTATTATTATTATTATTCTGAACAAGAAACCGTTTTAAAAGATTCTGTTACAACTTTGCTAAGATCGACGGTACTTTTGTTCTAGATTGCCTGGACTATCACCGCAACTTAATCACTGGCTTTGACGTTAGTCGTTGAAGGAACAATGCAATAGCTAGAAAATCTACTTTATAGAGAATGCTGTAAATCTGTCGCTAATCAAATTTTGTGACAACGGCAAATGGTTTTAATTCAGGAGCTGCTGATTGAAGCCATTCGTAAAGGAGAAGATGGAGAAATTAAATTTCTAGCGCCAAAGGCCAACGTCAATTACAGAAACAAGGTAGGGTATAACAACATGTATTTGTTTGTATTTTGTCGTAGGTTTGCTTTTGTAAGGATGTGCTTTAAGTTTAGAGGTGGAGAGGAGGGGTAGGGGAGGGGAGGGAGAGGGGTATGGGAGGGGCAGGGGAGGGGATTGGAGGCAGGGACGGATGGTTGGATGCTCTTTTCAGTCACAGCAACGCGTGGCCGGGTACACCGTGTCTCAATAAAAACTGTGCAAAATCGTTTCTGTCAGAAGTTTGTCAAGTTTCCACGAATTTTAATAAATTTTTGTAGGTAGATGGCAAAATGGTGGAAATTTTATGCTATTTAGAAATTTTCCACCTCACCTGACTCATATCACCGCATTACCTTGTTAAACACAGTGTACCAATTTCCTATAATTATTATAACGCTTACATTTTATAACTCGCATCAAACTATCTGACGACTAAATTAGCAGGGTGTCAAAGTGAATGGGGCTTACTATCACGACAACCTTCTTGACCAGAAGCTGCTGCCAGACATGCACCGGATATCCCAGGAGCATATTTCGAACACCAATTGTAGCACTTTTAAGCAGATTTGTCATAACAATTTAAAAATTCTACTAAGTAAACCATATTTTACTTTATTGCGTGCTTATTCAGTCGTCAGATAGTGTGTTGCAAGTAATAAAATTTAAGCATTATATAAGAAATGGCGCCGTAACAAAACGGCGCAGGACAAAACGGCGCCGACATAACGGCGCTGACAAAACGGCGCCGACAGAACGGCGCAATTCAAAGCACCCCGACAAAACGGCGCTTGACATAACGGCGCAGTACTAAGACCACGATACCCGTTTAGTAATAATAGTTTGCTTATATAGGCTTTCAAAGATTGCCGCCCATCGTTACCAGCTCAATTCGAACATAGACTAGATCAATTTGAATGCCAGTAAAACGCAATTAGAAAGAAGAACTTCTCACGTGGTATGCACACAACGTCCACAAAAGTTACAAACGGTGTTATCGCTTATCGCAATGCGATCTTTGATGTTACTCACCTTTGAAAATCTGCAGTTTATTCTATTTCCTAGTTTCTTATATTTTTATAGGCCTACTACTCAGTGGCGGAACTAGGGGGGTGCTGGGGGTGCTTGAGCACCCCCCTCCCAGGCTAAAAAGGTGACCCACGCAATTTTTCCAAATCCGATGAGGTTTTTGGGTGCGTGGGGGGGGGGGGGTATGGGTCATTCGGTCTTTAAGATTACACAATCAAGCAAGTTCCTTTGGCACTCGCTACTTCGCACCATCGGCGCTTACAGTAATAATTCTGAGCACCCCCCAGGAAAATTTTCTGGTTGCGCCCCTGCTACTACTTCTACTACTATAAAAACGTCTGTTAACTACACTGTGTCCACGATAAAGTAGAACCCACAATAAAGTGTCATAACTCGGTCAAAACAGTTAGGATTTGTCTGAAATTTTAACCGCAACAACAGTGACCATATTTACATGAGATCCTATAGCCGATTTGAAGTATTCGTGAGTTTGCCAAATTTATGAGCGTTTGAGATGCAGCACCGAAAAATGCAACTTTCCAACATGGAAAAGCTGAAAGGAAGCAAAATTTAGCTATCAATGGCGCTCAAAATGTAATTTTTGTTCACGAACACACGACCATAGACGTAGTAGTGTAGTAGCTGTCCCGGAAGACACTCGGCTTCATATCCGCAGCTGTGGCCGCCTATCAGTCTAGACCTCGATCCGGTTACATGTACCGGAGTAGCGCGTTTTTCGTTCCCGTATTCATGACATCGATAATCGTAGGGCGCGTCTGATTGAAGAGTGGCAGCTATTTGACCAGGTGATCCTCGAACAGACAATCAAACA
Source organism: Lumbricus rubellus (assembly GCA_945859605.1). Lineage (NCBI taxonomy): Eukaryota > Metazoa > Annelida > Clitellata > Crassiclitellata > Lumbricidae > Lumbricus > Lumbricus rubellus. The sequence goes on from OX243813.1 coordinate 39,258,024, forward strand.
GTAGCGTCTGCGTCTACGGTCGTGTGTTCGTGAACAAAAATTACATCTTGAACACCATACGTAGGTAACGTAGCTGAATTTCACTTCCTTTCCATGTTAGAAAGTTGCATTTTTCGGTGCTGCATCTCAAACGCTCATAAATTTGGCAAACTGACGAATATTTCTAATCGGCTTTAGGATCTCATGTCAATATGGTCACTGTTGTTGTGTTTAAAATTTCAGACAAATACTAACTGTTTTGACCGAGTTATGACACTTTATTGTGGGTTCTACTTTATCGTGGACACAGTGTATATTACTTGATGAAGATGATCCGTTGATTCTAGTTTTGATGGACGTTGTATATAATTATCTGAGTGTTTCTACCAATTAAACAAAGTACTAAAAAAATTCTCCCATTGAAACGGCGCCGTATTGTCGGCGCCGTTTTGCTACCGCGCCGTTTTGTGGCAGCGCCGTTTTGTCGGCGCCGTTATGTCGGCGCCGTTTTGTCCTGCGCCGTTTTGTCAGCGCACCATAAGAAATTGGTACATCTGTGTTTAACAAAGTAGTGCGGTCATATGAGTCAGGTGAGGTGGAAAATTTATACATAGCATAAAATTGCAGCCATTTTCCACCTACCTACCCAAAGTTATTAAAATTGGTGGAAATGTGACGAAGTTCTGACAGAATCAATTTTGCACAGTTTGTAGGGTAAAATGGGGTAATTTCGGCACCTTAAGCAGTTTTTCGAATATATGTTATGTCATTACATTTATAAGATCCACTGAGGTTCCTATAGTTTGCTGCAACCCTAAACTATGAAATGGCGCCTTTAAACTGTGAATCGGCTTTCGCAAATTCACGTTATAACTTATAACATGAGAAGTGAAGGCGTTCAGATGCCGAAATTACCCGCAGGGGAGGGTAATTTCGGCAAGGCATGTGGGTAATTTCGGCACGGGTGACGAAATTAGCCAAACAGAAGATAACCATATGTTTAAAGCAAGCTAAATGAAACAGGTGGGTTGAAATTGTGGCTACATACGTGTTTACTTGCATTAATTTATGCTTGTATTTGCACTTGCTATAACGCCCCTTCAGGCTCTCTGTACCCAGAGGCGCTCCCGACTGCATCGCGGACACTGCATGTCTGCATCAGAGTTTCGCGCCGAAACGCTGAGCAAATTGCGAGTGAAGGACTTGCCCAAGGTCCTTACGCGGCTCCTTGAGGTGGATTCGAACCTACAATCCTCCGGCTGCAAGGCAACGAACATGCCCACTAGGCATACGCCATCGCGCCCCACATGTCATAACACGAATTTGCGACAGCCGATTCACAGTTTGAAGGCGCCATTATTTTCTTGGCATGGGGTTGTAGCAAACTATCAGAACCTCAGTGAATCTTATACATGTAATAACATCATTTGAGACTACGTTCTACTCTGCCCTTAAGACTGTTCTCTTTAGCCGTGGTTGGGTCGGGAGCGCTTCTGAGTAGATATTCTTGAAGAGGCGCTATATAAATGTCTGAAATGAATGAAATGAATAATATTATAATTAATATGTTCAAAATACTGTAGCCTACACTCAGACGCTGTTATACCTTCTTCTTCTTTCTTCTTTAGCCTATTCTCTTCCGTCAGTCGAGTGACGACGATGAGGCTCCTACATGACTTCTCCAAATTTCTCTATTTCTGATCGAGGTCTTTTGCTCTTGACATGTCAATATTCATCTTTCAGGTCTTCCTTCCTCTTCCTTGACGCTGTTATACGCGCTGCCTTTAATCCAAATACTTGTTGTAGGCTACCAGCTGATATGGTTCCTATATATGGGTGCTCTAAGGCAATGAACTCTGGCCTGCTTCTCACTCTGTTAAATATTATCATTGGTGCTATGTATATCCTACAGAAGCCACTGGCTGAGACGCAACAAACGGTGATTACTGTCTTCCGTTATATGTGCCTGTTTTAAAACCGCCGACGTTTTGTTTTCCACGTTCACTAATCACTTTCCCTGGCTTCAAGTGGCTTGTGACAAAATTTAATAGTGACAGTGGATTCATCTACGTTGCAGATCCGAAACTGCATAGGCCTAGCAACTGCTCTCTTTGAACGCCCATCAACTAGTACCGACTTTACTGAAAACCTAATCTCATCGTTCGACCACTGAGCACATCGTCCCCGTTCAGAGCTTGGCACAGTTCTCTGACTCAAATCATCATCCATTTTGCCTGAATAAACCCTTGTGCGTTTCAATTAGCCTACACAACGGCTAGCCTACTAACACAACTAAGCAAAAATTAATTAATAATTAACCCGCTAACTATTGAAATAAGACAGAATGGTAATTTCGGCACCATCCCTGGGCAAATTTCGGCACTGCCGAAATTAGACAAGATTTCAGTGCCGAAATTTGCCTCATATGTAGGCATCACTCTGTAAGAAGGTAAAATAAATAATCTGTAGCTATACATCGTATTATCGTTCAGCATGATGCACCCTGGTGACCATACTTGTACAAAAATCAATACATTTAATTATGTGACCGACACCAAATTTTCAACAGAGCTTTCTCTGAATTGAAAAATAATTGCGAAAATGCATCAAAACAAAAATGACTTAACAAAAGTGCTTTTAATGCGATTTATAATTCGTTTTCGAACTTTTCTAACATTTTAATGTTGAGATCTATGACGTCAAACCATAGAGGAGTCTTAGTGCAAGATAGTTTCTCGGCTACAGGGGGGTGCCGAAATTAGCCCCATGCCGAAATTACCCCACTTTACCCTATTGAGACACGGTGTATATAACACTTATTTGTTGTACTTTTTGATCCAACTTGGTCCAAAGACTTTAGTCATGGTGCTGTAGATCTATGATGTGTCTATGTGATCTGTGGACAGGAAGCTGTTGGTTGCATGGGCTCTACGTGTGTGGGTGGACCGGTCACTGGTAGCCTTTCTAGTTTTCAGTGCATTGCTTTTTCTGGTTGATCAAATTCCATTTCTATTCGATTTGGCTTTTAAGGCCATATAGGCTAGCGCAGGGCAAATGCGTCAGATAATTATTAATATTCTACTGATTATTATCTACTTTCTGTTGTAGAACGGTTGCGCTCCTATTCACTATGTTGTGAGCCACTGGCCTAGCAAAAAATTGGATGTTTTGAATCAACTGATAGTTGAAAAAGCGGATGTCAATATTGCAGATTACGTGAGTTTTTCTAACTTCGAACCTCCCATTAGAACAGTGTAGTAAAGAGTGGACGACGGGCGATAGGATCTTGCCGGGGAAACGAAGGTTCAGACCATCTCCAAGTCCACTGAACCCTGCCTGATCCGGTTCAATGAGCCCATCACGCTGAAATGTTTCTACGCTGGAAAAGCTTAAAGGCGATCGGATTATTGATTATTTTCGTTGATAATAACCACCGCGAATAATTGTGTAGGCTACGTCTATCCTACTAGGCTACTCCCATTCGATTCGTGCAACAGCGTATGAGACGGTCTACGTCGCCTTATGTTCAATTTTTCGCAAGATCGTGAATTTAATATAGCTTAAAGTGTTTAAAATTGATCTGAAGAGACCATGAAAGAAAAGAAAGAAGAGATCTGAACAGACCCCAAGAGGCGCACATGAAAAGCAAGAGTAGGCCTACCGGTAGAGCGCCAATGCCATCGTACCATATTGCTTGAAGAAAATAATGTCAACAGTCGATATAAATTATGTAACCCGACAAAGCTCGCATAAAAATTCTAAAATAATTTTTCCACATCAAAGTCTATTCAAGTTCTAGGGCCTATACGTAGCGTCGTAGCCTGCATATATAGGTCTGCTGTGCTTATAATATAACTAGCTGTAAAACCCGGCGTTGCCCGGGAATTTTTTTGGGTTTTCACCTCCCCCTCCACGCCACCCCGCTCCAACCCTGCTCACCTCTTCCCCCCTCGTCCCACACCCTTCCGCACCCACACACCGCCCCTCTCCGCTCCCACCCTGCTCACCGCTCCCACCCCAGTCCTCTTCCCACCTCTTCCGCATCCACGCACCGCTCACCGCTCCTACCCTGCATCACCCACGGCTCCACCCCACCTGCAACCGCTACGCCCTCCCCGCACTCCCTGTGCGATAACAGGCGTTTCCTGGAACATTTTGGTTAGCCCTTGCACATTTTTGGTAAGCCCCTCCAACAACCAAACCCGACTCACCCCTGTGGGGCGGGGGTGTATGCTGACTGTAGGTGTGATGACCCTGGTCGCATTCCACCTTTAGCCGCAATGGGTTTTAGGTTTAAAGCTCCGAAACTGCGCGAATATCGCCCCACGCAAGCCTCTTTGGTTAGCTAGATTCGTCAACCCCATTCACTGGTGATCAATTATAGCTGTGAAACTGTAGGCGTATAATTATGGACAAACAAACGCACACACATACACAGAACCACATTAACATTCTCCTTTCTCTAGTCTATGGCCAATGCACTGAGAGAGACTATTAATAACTTGATTAATACTGCGAGCGTCAAGAATTACGTCATTCAAACTGCCGTATGCTGAATAATGGCGGCGCAACGTTAAATTTATTCTTCAAATAATCTGTATAGGCGCTAACTACCACATCGAAATTTAAAATGTCTATAACTCTGGTTTTAAAGTGAATTGAGAGCTGCCAATAGTCACGATGACTTCCAGATTCGCATACGAATATTAAACAAAATATTTCGAGATTTAGATATATTTAGATTAAAAGTCTTTGACCGGGGGAACTTTGCGCACAACGGGACATCGTCATAGAATGAACTTTGCCTTATGGTCTAAGTCTTTAAGATGTGTTAAGTTTATTAATTCATTCTATTTATAATACCGGTATCGTTAACAAATATGCCAGTCAAACATTAAATTTTAAGTCAGCATTCTGAGCAGATGCGCCGTAAGGTCGGAAACTAGGAGACTGGTTCAAAATTGTCAACGGAGTGCGCCAAGGATGTGTACTTTCACCGCTGCTGTTCCTGCTGTTTATGGACTGGATAATGAGAGGAAGTACAAAAGAAGAGATCCATGGATTGGAGTGGAGAGACGGCAAGAGACTGGCAGTGGCGTAACTAGGAACTCGGGGGCCCCTAGACAAAATATGAAGGTGGGGCCCTCTCTTTACGGCACTTATTGAAATGTATTATTACTTATTAATTTACTGAAATGCTGATGTATAGTTATGAACAAGGTACTAGTACAAATTACAGTAAGGCCTAAAAATTAGTGTTTCCGGTAACCCGATCGACCCTCTTTTATTGCCGCGACTAAAATAATTTTGTAAAAAGATTTATTTAAAAACAAGTTTAATAAAAAAAATTAGAAATTTTTTTAATTTAAATTTTTTTTTGCATTTGTATTGAAATAGGCAGTTTATACTTGCTTAGAACACGTATACTTTGTTGCAGCGTATACCTTTCTGCAAAAAAGACTAGTCGGGTATACTTTATCGGATAGTCACTGCATAAAGATATTCTACCAAAATAAAAATAAAATTCGACCTACCTACCCAATTGTTTAGCTCTTTTACCGGAAACACAATATTTTTTTAGGCCTAAACTGTAAGTTCCTAACATTTCTCAAACAATGAGATGCGCAATTTATTTCACGGAAATAAGTTTCTCTAAAATAATGTCAACACCATGACGTCTTTTCGGGTTGACGGAACTTGACGGGTTCTCGGGTAACCGTATACGGACTGCTGAGAGTCTGACACACTATCGTCTACTTAGTCTACTACAATATTTATTTCACATATTTTTTCTGATTCTTGCAAACTCGGGGGCCCCTCTGGGGCCTCTACACTCGGGGGCCCCCTAGACTTTGTCTACCCAGTCTACCCTATTGCTACGCCACTGGAGACTGGCCGACTTGGACTTTGCAGACGACATCGCACTTCATGACAGCACCTGGAGTGGAATGATTGGACTCACCATGAGAGTGGAGGAGGAGACCGGAAATGCTGGGCTACGGGTAAACGCCGCTAAATCAAAACTGATGAGAGTCGGGCATGCACTGACAGACAACGCGAGAGATAAGGGCTGGAGGAGAAGCGATCGACGAGGTAGATGACTTCGGCTACTTAGGAAGCGTCATAGCGAACGACGGTAGCTGCGACAAGGTGGTCAGATGCAGACTACTGGGGAAGGCCAGCGCAGTATTTGGAAGACTAAACAACATACATGTATATATATAAAATTTTATATATGTAATATATCAAATATATCAAAATACGGCTATACAAGGCCATAGTCCTATCAACCCTACTATACAGCTCCCAGATATGGCCAATGACAGTTGCAAACCTGAAGAGACTGGAGGCGGCGCATCATCGATGGCAACAAAAGATCTTGGGAGTCACGTGGAGAGATAAGATAAGAAACGAGAAGATCAGGAGAAGAACGGGAAGGGAGAAAAAATGTGATAAAAAGGACATGACTACGCTGGTTGGGACATCTGTACGGCATGGACGAGAACAGAATCCCGAAGCAGGCAATGGACTGGACCCCAAGCGGGTGGAAAAGAAAGAGGGGAAGGCCAAGAAAGAACTGTAGGGACACGATCTCAAAAGACCTCACGGATGGAGGACTGACATAGGATTGAGGAGGCTGCCAGAGCTGCTCAAAACAGAGAATGGTGGAAGACCTGTATCGCCCAATGTGCGCTCAGCACGTGGAAGGACTATAAGGTCTAAGCCTTATAGACTCTAAGGAAAGGATTCTGAGCAAACTCTTGGCTCTCTTCGATGTTTCTTCTGCATTCGATTCTGTGGACCACTCCATCCTCTTACAACGTCTTTCTACATCCTTTGGGCTAGTTGGCCAGCCTCTAGAATGGCTGCGTTCCTTCTTATCCGACCGTTCAAACTGTGTGGTTATTGGTTCCTCTAGGTCCCTCTGGGTTCCTGCTCCTCTTGGTGTACCTCAGGGCTCCGTACTTGGCCCTCTTTAATATCTTCTCTACACGGCTGATCTCTGTACTCTACTTGAGTCCCAGGGGCTCCTTCACCAAATCTTTGCTGATGACACTCAAGCTTACATACATTCTAGCCCATTTGACTCAGTTAACACTGTGCGCCTGATGTGCCTGACTGTTGACGTCCTTTCCTTTTGGATGCAGGGCCATCTTATCCAGTAGGCACAGTAGGCACTGTGCCTAGGGCCTACGAACTTTTTAGGGGCCTACGAAATCCTGGGAAAAAATATTAAAATATAAATGCAGTGATTGGTCAATGACCGGAAAAAACAAACAGAAAACGAAAACTTGCTAACTTTTTTCAAGGCTAGAGTTAGCCAATGAAACAGTAGGCCTAACATTAGCTAAGCTATCAGCTTGTCAGCTATTTGTGAACTAATCATTTCAGCTACAGATTTACTATCTGCAAACATTCGAGAAAACAAAAGAAATTCGTCAATAAATGCATCTTCTAGATCACATGGATATACATGTATCTCAATTAATGCCTTTGCTCTAATCACTATTTCTTTAGCTGATAAAGTAGATTGAGATTTAAAATAAAAACTGAAATACGTTCACAAAACATGGTTTAGCATAATTTTAAGAAATAATGTAAATGCGTTGCAATTTGAATTAGGCCTAATGCAGAGTTGAGTTGGATATGCCCTAGGGGCCTACGAATAGATCAATATGCAAAAGTGCCTTAGGGCCTACGATGACCATAAGACGGCCCTGCTTGGATGGCGTCAAACCGGCTTCTCTTAAATCCCAGTAAGACGCAATTCATTTGGCTGGGCGGCCGTCGGCAACTTGAGAATATTGATCTGCCTCTGCTAGCTCAACTGTTCTCGGATGTTACTTTCTCTTCCACGGTCCGTGACCTGGGTGTCACACTTGACTGTGAACTCGGTTCCCGGACAATTCGGAGCGGGACAATTGGGAGCGGACAATTCGGACCGGACAATTCGGACCGGACAATTCGGAACCGGACAATTTGGAGCGGACAATTCGGAGCGGACAATTCGGAGACGGACAATTTGGAGTAAATTTTGGAGCGGACAATTCGAACCCAGACAATTCGGAGCGGACAATTTGGAGCGGACAATTTGGAGCGGACAATTCGGAACCGGACAATTCGGACCGGACAATTTGGAGCGGACATTTTGGAGCGGACAATTCGGAGACGGACAATTTGGAGTAAATTCTGGAGCGGACAATTCGAACCCAGACAATTCGGAGCGGACAATTTGGAGCGGACAATTTGGAGCGGACAATTCGGAACCGGACAATTCGGACCGGACAATTTGGAGCGGACATTTTGGAGCGGACAATTCGGAGCGGCAATGCATAACACTCAAAATTAATGATGGAACTCAGATTTTCATAGCCCATCTCCATCACCCAGATAGACCTACAGGAGGCTTTACTTTTTCTGCCAGGTGTCTTAAGACTTTTCTTTTTCCAGGAGTTCTTCGCACTGGGAGTGCCTCTGATTAGGTTGTACCGGTACTGTGAGAGGCTCTTTATAAGTCCAAAAATAGAATAGAATAGGTTGACCGGATGGGCCACTGGACATTAGAGTCAATGCTAAAATTAATCAGCTTAGCACCCCACCGTCTCTCAATCTGCGTATAGGCTACGTCTGCTTGTTCGTGTGTCTTTTGCCCGTTTGTCTTCGATTATTTGGCAGTAGTGATAGGGCTCCTGCTTTAATTAAGCTAGATTTAAACCTTAAGTTGCAGTAAAATATATTAATAGTTTAACTATAATCAAAAACCTGACTAACAAGCATAAAAGAATAGGACAATGTTTGTAAGAAAACTGCAATAATTTAAATGAAATGCCTATAGATTGGCAAGTTAGCGCATTTAACTAATAATTTCAGTTGCTTAGTTTAAGCTTTGGAATGCAGGGTCTTGAAGATCGTAGGACGTTTGTTTGGTGCCGTATAACGGTATAAGTAATTTATTGCCAAACTGTTTTTGATCGACGCAGGCCTGTGATGTTTCTGATGTTTCTTTTCAACACAATTGTTTTATATACACTCCGAATTGTCTGGGTCCGAATTGTCCGGGCCCGAATTGTCCGTCTCCGAATTGTCCGGTCCGAATTGTCCGTCTCCGAATTGTCCGCTCCTAATTGTCCGCTCCGAATTGTCCGCTCCAAATTGTCCGGTTCCGAATTGTCCGGGTCCGAATTGTCCGCTCCAAATTGTCCGCTCCCAATTGTCCGTCTCCGAATTGTCCGCTCCCAATTGTCCGTCTCCGAATTGTCCGGTCCGAATTGTCCGTTCCGAATTGTCCGGCTCCGAATTGTCCGGACACCGTGAACTCAGTCTCACCCAGCATGTTAACCTTGTCGCTCGAAGCTGTTATTATTATCAGCTTCGTCAACTCCGAGTGATTGCTCTCTCTCTCTCTCTCTCTCTCTCTCTCTCTCTCTCTCTCTCTCTCTCTCTCTCTCTCTCTCTCTCTCTCTCTCTCTCTCTCTCTCTCTCTCTCTCTCTCTCTCTCTCTCTCTCTCGCTAGTTGTGCTTGTTCACGCCTTTGTAACTAGTCGTATTGACCATTGTTGCTCAATCCTTGTTGGCCTTCCCCTTGGGGTTCTGGGACGGTTAGATCGGGTTCTACGCTCTGCTGCCCGACTCATCGGACGAATTCCTAAATTTTCGCCTGTCTCTGCTTACATGCGTGATGTGCTGCATTGGTTGCCAATAGCCCAACGTATCAATTACCGCATTGCTGCCCTTGTTTCTCGCTGTATTCTTGGTTGTGCTCCATCTTATCTGCGCGTCCTCTATCGTCCTGTCTCTGACATTGAAGCGCGTCGGGCCCTTCGCTCCGCTGCGAAGGGACAACTGCTTGTTCCACGGGCTCGCTTAGCTACCAGACAGCGCCGAGCCTTCTCGGTTGTGGGACCGTCAATCTGGAATGACCTCCCTCCAAACCTCCATTTCCTCTACCTGTCTAGTCAATCTTTATTTCTTAAGTCTCTTAAATCTTTTTTCTTTAGTCGTGGCTGGGCTGGGAGCAGCTCTGAGTAGTTTCTTGAAGAGGCGCTATATAAATTCTAATAATGAATGAATCAATGAATGAAACCCATGCAAAGTAACCCCATTTTCCGCTCTCGGCACCTTTTAGGGTTCGACATTTCTGACATCTTGTGGTGTCGTTGCATGCATATTGTAAGTTTCTGCTTCCACGATCCACCAGTGAGGGAGTGTATTGTGGGAAGAGTACGCTGGTACGCGGACGGTTATTTCGAAAGAGAGCGGAGATTGAAGTGTTCGCCGGTGTCGTGCCAGGATGCCGCGCGAGTGGTTCGGGGGACATACTGTCGACGGCTTCCGGTCTGGAAGCGCTCGCCGATAGGGGTCGAGCTGGGCTCGCACGCTCTCTGCTTTCATCCGGTTCGTTATAGGCTGACCCGCGGGCGGCGTTCGCCAACTGTATTAGTCCTAATTGCTCTTCCGATCGGGCCATTTCCTCTGAGGCTAACATATTCCAGTGGTCTATCTCACCGTGCGTCGCTGTTCCCTCTTCCGTCGCATGGGCGTAATCATTACCGTTACCATACGAAGGGTCATAACTGTACATTGTGTCATGGGAGGGACTTAAGTTGTTTGTTGCCATTTTTGGCTTGAACTTCACCACAACAGATGCCAACAAACACGCAACTTATCCCCGTCACTCGCGACGTACAGATATTATTAAAGACAAACAATAACCACTCGGAACAGCCTTAATTCTAAAACAATTCGCCATGTGACTAAAATGTCAGCCTAAACTCGAACCGGAAAACGAAAAGAAAAGACTAAATATAATAATGCGTGCTACGTATCGGTCGCTACGCGAATCCGTACGTCCCCGCTAACTTTCAGCGCCTAGTTACACGCGTGTTGGGTCGCTAAGTAAGACAGCTTGAAGGCCGGGTCTTTACACTCTCCCCCACCTACTCAAGTGGTGAAACCACGGGAAGACCCAAACGGTAACTGGACCATTCAACCAACGGTCTACCCTTTCTACAAATTTCCATACCTCGGACATATGTCAAAACAAAAAGCCCGGCAAATGAAATTTGGACTGCAGGGTCGCCTACTGTCAATACATATGCGCCCAAAATCATAACTGCTTGCATCAAACGTTCCAACAGCACACCAAAACCAAACAGAACACGAAGCGGTATAATCATCCTTAGCCAGTAACATGCTTAACTAGTACACGACCCGAAGTCGTCCGGTTCCTCTGCGAATGGCTCTTAATCAACTATTTCGGTTCGGACAACACCAACACTTAACTAGGTGTTCAACCTCACCAACACGTTTTCACAACGGTGACTAACTGTCAGGGCGGGGTTTACAACCGAAACCGAACAGGTAAAACATGGGGACGGGACGGTCTAGGGATAGAGTTCAGCTCCTCGTCTTGGACAAGTTCGTTTAGTCCCAAGGGCTCATCTCGATCAGTAACATCGTTCGATATCGGAATATCCCAGTCTTTCGGACAGTCTCCTCCGAAGTTCTTCAGCTTGTCCACGTAGACCAACTTCGGTTGCGCACGGGCCGACTTCTGTATTCGGTAGAGTACAGGCCCGACGCGGTCCATAACTTTGTACGGTCCTTCGTAGAACTTGGCCCACTTGGTCTTGATACCAGTGTGTCGACGAGGACAGTAGTACCATACCCACTGGCCGGGTTCGAATGCTGCGGGTCGCACTCGAAGGTTGTAGCGGGCAGTCCGATGCTGCGCAAGTTGCTGAAAGTGAGTTCGCACCAAACGATAGGTGTCCTGCATCCGCCGCAGTCGTTGATCCACAAACTCGTCCACTGTCTGGTCGCAAAGTTCGATCGCCGAGCCATCACTGAGAACTAGATCGATGGGCGCGATAACTTCTCGTCCCATGAACCGCAGGTTTGGAAGGAATCTCGTATTCGAATGTTTGGTGGCACGATACGCAGCCATCACTCCAGGTAAGAGGTGCGATTCGCAGAACGGGCCTCGGTCGGACAGGGTTCGACGCGGACAACCACGGCGTGGAAAGAACTGGTCGCAAAGTACTTTCGCGACGGTCCCAGCCTCTTGGTTTCGGATAGAGAACTCCTCCGTCCAACGGGAGAAAGGGCGTTTCTCGCGACGAAATCTCGAACGTTCAGTACAGCGGGGAAGTTCGCGTGGTACGTCGTCTTTCTTCAGGGCGTCCGCAACCGAGTCGTCCGTGGAAATTGCCTGGCGGTTGTCCGGCACAATCGCTCTCGGCCGTTCTTCAGTCGCTGGTAGAACGTCGTCAGACACGTTCGACCGTGGGGGAGACAGCAGGATGTCTGGGTCACCAGACGCGTCGACGTCTGCGGTTCGATCAGGTAGCACCATACTTGCTACTAGAACGTCAGATTCTAGCACTTGCGATTGTACAGCCCAGAGTCGAGGATCAGTTTTCATGTTGGGAAGGACAGCGAGGGCTTGCACGTCCATTTCACTCATAGGAGGCACCTGGACGTTCCTTGCCAACGCGATTCTCCGACATCGCGCGGTTCCTGCTACACGATGCAGTGGGTGATCACGTCCCTGCAGTTGAATTGAGCGTCCACGGAAATTCCAACTAGCGTTCTGTTGTTCCAGCCAGCTGAGTCCCAGAATCATTTCCTTCAGCTGCTCGGTGACTAGACAGGGAATCTGGAAGATCTGCCCTGAGATTTCGCCTTGTACCGTGATCTCGCCCAGAACTCGAATGGATGTGCCGTTAGCCGCTTTCAGGAGCTGTCGTGATTCTCGCATGTCTTGCAGGCGTACTGCTGAAGCTGGAATTAACGACATCTCGCTCCCTGTGTCAACTAGAGCCAGGATCTTGCGTCCATTTATTTGAAGTTGCAAGTACGCGTTAGTACTTCCTTGGATGTAGCGTGTGTTAGCTATCCCTTCTCCTTCTTCTTGACCTTGCTCGTCTCTCACCACTTGTGGACAGTACCTCCGGAAATGTCCTGGCTGAAGGCAGAGGAAGCACCGCCCATCGCCTCGTCGATTCCTCCGATCGTGGGTCGCTACATTATTTCTTGCCCCTCTCTCCGATCTCTGTCGATTTTCCATCGGCATATCTCTTGGCTCCTCATAATGTCTATCTGTCGTACTGGAAGCTTGCCACGTCGGTGTCTTCCACCATTGCTCCATCTGCAACTGACGCTGTTCCATGTTGGCCATTTGCTCCGACAATCTACGAAGTATCTCATCGCTAGATTTGTCGTCTGTTTTGATCGCTTTGATTCGTCCCGATCTCCGCTCCTGATCTCCGGTCCTACTCCGTGTGGATTTATTAGCTTCGAGTCTGAAGGCATATCGGCACGCTAGCTCAAGGTTAGTTGGTTCCCTGTCTCGCACGCGCAGAGCCAACTCGGAGTCATCGATCGCGTCAATGAAAGCATCAATGGCTACCATCTCACTCATTTCCGTAGATGGGCCAGCATAGGCCAACACCATTAGTCGCCGTATGTCTTGCGCTAATTCTTGCAAGGTCTCTCCCTCTCTCTGTATTCGAGTACGAAGCTGGGTACGGTATAATCTCATTTGATCAGAACATCCATATCTACTCCTAAGTCGTGCTACGAAGTCGCTCGAGGATGACAAGCCGGATGCGTTGAATTCCCATAACAGATGCTCTGCGGTTCCTACCATGGCACACATTAACTGGTTCATCCTCTCGCCCTCGTCCCACTCGTTATGTCTTGAGCAGATCTCAAATTTCACGAGAAACGCTTCCAGCGGCGTTCGACCGTCAAATTTCTCCAGTTTCAGCCACTGTTTGTGTCTGTCTCCACCTGATCTCGATCTCGTTTCTTCCATCTTACGTGATTTCCCCTCGATGGTCGGCTTCTGTCTCAATCCATCGGGCTCGACTACAATCACCGAATGCGGTTCTAACTGACTGAACTTAACGGGACGACTTTGCGTTTGTCCTACTTCCACCCGCAGCCCAGGACTATTGCTTGTAATTTTTCCACTTTTTACACAAATCTCGCTCAGATGCCTACACAGTTCTTGTAGTGGTGCTAAAATTTCTTGCAATTGTCCAGTCTCGGTCGTCGTCATGCTTTTCTTTACTCGTGAAGAATTAATGTCAGTTCCCTCATTAATTTCTTCCACTTCCGTAGCGTACTCTTGTCGATATGTCCTCCCCTCCTTCTCTGCTTTCCTTTCGTCTTTCCACTGCTCAGAATGTTTGGTATCGCCTCGTTGATACGTACTCTCTTCATTTATCTCTTCATCATCTAAAAGGCATCCCAAGCGTCTGCTTTTCCTCTGCTGATACATACTCTCTTCACTGGTCTTGTTATCGTTTCTCAAAGAGTAAGCCAACCCCACACTTCCGGTATCACTTTGTAAGTTTCTGCTTCCACGATCCACCAGTGAGGGAGTGTATTGTGGGAAGAGTACGCTGGTACGCGGACGGTTATTTCGAAAGAGAGCGGAGATTGAAGTGTTCGCCGGTGTCGTGCCAGGATGCCGCGCGAGTGGTTCGGGGGACATACTGTCGACGGCTTCCGGTCTGGAAGCGCTCGCCGATAGGGGTCGAGCTGGGCTCGCACGCTCTCTGCTTTCATCCGGTTCGTTATAGGCTGACCCGCGGGCGGCGTTCGCCAACTGTATTAGTCCTAATTGCTCTTCCGATCGGGCCATTTCCTCTGAGGCTAACATATTCCAGTGGTCTATCTCACCGTGCGTCGCTGTTCCCTCTTCCGTCGCATGGGCGTAATCATTACCGTTACCATACGAAGGGTCATAACTGTACATTGTGTCATGGGAGGGACTTAAGTTGTTTGTTGCCATTTTTGGCTTGAACTTCACCACAACAGATGCCAACAAACACGCAACTTATCCCCGTCACTCGCGACGTACAGATATTATTAAAGACAAACAATAACCACTCGGAACAGCCTTAATTCTAAAACAATTCGCCATGTGACTAAAATGTCAGCCTAAACTCGAACCGGAAAACGAAAAGAAAAGACTAAATATAATAATGCGTGCTACGTATCGGTCGCTACGCGAATCCGTACGTCCCCGCTAACTTTCAGCGCCTAGTTACACGCGTGTTGGGTCGCTAAGTAAGACAGCTTGAAGGCCGGGTCTTTACAATATTGCATAACATGCAGTAATGTTTGAGTACCGTATTCGAGATTTTTGACGCGATAAATAAATTTTCTAAATTTTCACCACTTTTGAGTAAGGCCTAAAAAATGTTGTGTTTCCGGTAACCCGACCGACCCTCTTTTATTGCCGCGACCCAAATAATTTTGTAAATTTTTTTATTAAAGAACTTTTTTTTTACATTTCTATTGACATAACAGAAAAGACGTCAACAAACTGAAATGAATAGGACTGTTTTCTAGAGCAGTTTTAGGTGCAGACAGTCGGGAAATAGGCAGTTTATACTTGCTTAGAACACGTATTTTATTGCAGCGTGTACCTTTGTGCGAAAAAGACTAGCGGGGTATACTTTTCGGATAGTCACTGCATAAAAATATTTTAACAAAATAAAAATATTTTTCGACCTACCTACCCAATTTGTTTAGCTTTGTTACCGGAAACACAACAATTTTTTTAAGCCTAAGTACACACTTAACAATCTGCCTAATTTTCTCTGTAGCTTTATGCAGTACCAATCCGCACTGGCGGCGCCATACACTTTTATAGCCAGGGTCATACAAATAACCAGAGCAGAGGGTGAGTCGCGTGCTCGGTAGTAGCCTACGAGCTTAGCCCTACATAGGCCTATAATTTGGCGCTACTATGCTCGCCATGAATCACCAGACCAGTGATTCGATCATTTTAAAACTTCGTAAACTTAGGCCTACATGTAAGCCACGTAGGCCTACGCGTGTTGCGTGTTTACAGTTCTTGTAGGCTCGAACGACCCGCTGCGCATCTGAAATTTACAAGCTACAACTACATTTGATTCGACTCTTATTATTATTATTTTTATTAACCCTCTTCCAAGATATCTTAAATTCAACATAATTTGAAAAGGGGGATCTGAAATCGCTGATATGGGCCTAAATAGTCTAAACTTTTTTGGATTTTCTTAGCAAAATCTAGGTTTATTTCTGAAACCTCAGTGGCAACACTGTAAACCATCCACACTACACTATTAGGGTTGGTCGGTCAGAGGATCAGATGGGCGATCTCATAAAACCGAGCACTTTTTGACCTGAGTAGCACTCTCCCCTATGTCGGCCTATAGGTCGATTGCTTACTCAAATGCTTACGCTTCATTTGAAAAACGATAAAGTAACAGCAGGTCTACTGATAGGCCTATGTTGTCAGTGTATACGATAATGTGGATAAACAGCAACAGAATTTGTCCCCTGCCAGAACTTTTGCCATACCAGAATTTTTCCCTGCCAGAACTTTCCCTGCCAGAACTTTTGCCCTGCCAGAATTTTTCCCTGCCAAAATGTTTCTCTCCCAGAACATTTCCCCTTCCAGAATTTTGCCCTACCAGAACTTTTGCACTACCAGTATTTTTGCCATGGCACTGGCAGGGAGCGAACGGACGTGAACAGTAAGAAACATTATGCCCGAGCAAATTCTGGCAGGGCAAAGTCTCTGGCAGGCAAAGACCAGGGAAACGACCAGCGAAAAGGCTTTTTTTACCAGGGCATTTGCCCTGCCATGCCCTGGCGTAGTGCCGCCACTGCCAATACGTGCATTTCAAAATTTATTTTGGGTTCATTTATAGTTGTTTAAAGGTTTGACTTAACCCGTACAAATTGACCTCGTTAAATAAAATGACGTGGGCAGAGAGGGACTCGAAAATTACAAAAAGCCCGTGGGTGTCTTTAACGTACGGGAAGCATGGAGATTACAAGATGGTTAGATGCACATGAGCGTCTTTGATACTATGAGCAAGTGGCCAAGAATCTGTGCCTACTATATGACACCACCTTCTACTCATAAAAATTCGGAGTTTATACAAATAATATCAGCGTTTATTGTACGGCATCTATTTCACTCCTTGCCCAAAACCAAGAGATTAAGAGCGTGAAGGATGGAAATCTAGACATCTAAGGTTCTCCATATATAAAAATAAGTCAAACTAGTAGAAAAGGCAGGAAAAACACAAATCAAAATAGAGCCAAAACGTACAAAATCTGTTGCTAACTGTAAGGACACTAAATCTTCAGAGGTAGTGGCATGAAAAAATCAAATGAAGGAACTAAATAATAAGAAGAAACTCACATGCAAGAAGAGAAAAACAAATAACCTCAGCCAAACAAGACAACTAAACGGAAGTGCGAGTTTTTCTGCGTTTGAGGAGATGAAAAATGTCTAATGTGCAATGAATCGTCGTCGTCGTCGTGCCCATCCTCATTGCTGCGGATCGGGGATCAGAGTCGACGACGTCATCCTCCTCCATTGCTCTCTGTTCCTTGCGGTCCTCACGCAGTCCACCGTCGCCATCCCCGTCCACTCCTCCACGTCATCCATCCATCTTCTTCTCGGCCTTCCTCTGGCCCTTTTTCCATCCACATAGCCCTGACATATGAATGCCGGCAGCTTGTCTGCTCGTATCATATGTCCGAAGTAGTTCAGCTTCCTTGCTCTCACCACCTCCAGCAGGCGCCGTTCCGGTTGTATTTCTTCCAGTATAGATTCATTTGTTCTAAATTCCCTCCAGCTGACTCTCAGCATCTTTCTATATGTTGTCATCTCAAATGCTGATATTCTCCTTTTGTCTTCCACCCTTAGCGTCCAAGTTTCACAGCCATACAGCGCCACTGGCCACACCAATGACCCCATAAGCCTTAGCTTCAACCCTCTTCCAATTGCTCTATCCTTCCACAGCGCAGTCAAAGACCCCATGGCTGTTCGCGCCATCCCCAGTCTTGCTCTTATTTCCCTGCCTCCATCTCCGCTCTCCTCCACTATGGCTCCTAGGTATCGGAAAGACTCCACCTGCTCCACGGTTCCTCCATTACATGTGATCACTATCTTCTCTCGATTTCTGCTTACTACCATGACTTTTGTTTTCTTGATATTCATTTCCAGCCCATATTTCTTAGATGTTTCATTCACTCTGTCCATTAGTTGCTGGAGCGCTTCCTTTGATGTAGCGACGAGTACGATATCGTCCGCGTATCTCAAGTTGTTTATTGTCCGTCCGCTTACCGTTACTCCGATCCAGCTAAGCAAATCCGCAGACTCTCTCATCACCTTCTCTGAGTATCCATTGAATGACAATGGTGATATCAGGCAGCCCTGCCTCACCCCCTTCCCAATCCTAAACCATTCTGTGGTTTCCTTGTCTACGCGGACCGCTGCCTGCTGGTTGTCGTACAGGCTTTTGAACACCTTCACTACTTGGCTGTCCACTCCCATTTCTTTTAACACTGTCCAAAGTTTCCCATGCTTCACCGAGTCAAAAGCTTTCTTATAGTCTATGAAGGCTATATACAGAGGCGTTTGATGTTCTCTTGCTTTTTCAATGATGATTCGTAGATTGAAAATCTGATCTCTTGTGCCCACTCCCTTCCTGAATCCCATCTGTACGTCTGATAGCTCCTCATCCGCCACCTTCTGCATCCTGCCAAGCAGAACTCTGAGCATTATTTTGCTGGCATGGCTGATCAGGGCAATAGTTCTGTGCTCCTCACATTTTGTTGTTCCCTTAACTTTCGGAATCGCAACAAAGATTGACTTAATCCAGTCCTCAGGCCATTCCTCCGTTTCCAGTATCTTGTTGCATAGCTTGCAGAAAACCGCAGCAATCTCCTCGCTATCCACCTTCCATAATTCCGCGGGCAGTTCGTCGATTCCCGTTGCCTTTCCTTTTGGCAGCCTCCTGATTGCATCTCTGACTTCATCCACCAGTATCGGCGCTGTCCTCTCTATGCTCCCCACTTCATCCCCCTCCATTTGTTCCCTCTCTTCTTCATCGTCCTCCCTGTCCCTGTATTTTGACGTCGTCTTCTCATAATACACACTGGGGTTATTGTAGTCAGTGGGCCCCAAATCCTCTTCTGACCGCAGTTCAGTTTGACCTGTTTGCCAGTCCCTGCCGTTGATCCACATGGGATTCTTCCGCCATGGCCGTATCTCCACACCGCTGCTGCCCGACGAATAAGCAGTCCCGGACCAAACAGCGGTGGTGCAATGAATGCTCCAGTGAAATGGATAGAATGCAGGAAGTGTAAGGGTCGGTGTCATGAAGAATTAATGTAGGCCTTCAGATTGGATTTTTGCTTCTTGTGTTTTGAATTGCTTTGTAGCTTTAGGATCTTTTAGTTTTAGGCTAGTTCGATCTCATCTTGTAGTATGGGGTTCCTCCTAAGACGCTCAGTTTGGAGATGTCTACTTTTTAAAATTTACACCATAATTATTGACGTAATTGGATTAAGTTCTATAGTTGCTGTTATTGTTTTATCAATGATCACTTTGCATTGGAGTCAAACATTGGAATTCACACGGAATAAAAGCACAATTTTCCTTAGCATGGGAATCTTGGAGCACCATTCCCTATTTTAATGGTGCGAACTGAGCTTTCAGCGATCTTTAACGTATTCAACGTTCTGCCTACAAGTCAATAGTTTGTATTATAGTTCGTATTTTTTGTAATACTTTTACCCAGCTGGATCACAGTCGCTAGCAGGGACTTCAGAGTCCTCATCTAGGAGTTGCTCTCCTATTATCTAGACTCTAGAGCGACTATCCGCGGACCGCTGTCAACTGACAAGTGGTTGTGAATTGGGATTTAAACATACCTTACGAATTCTCAAAATTGTCGATTAGCCAGCTAATTAAAGCATTATTAATTATCTCCTTCGGACTATGTCTGTGTATAATAAAATTATGGGTCACGTACGGTGGTCTTCACTCGTATACAATGACTGCTCGCTGCCAGTGACAGCGTAATCTGTCTATGTATACAGTACCGTAAGTTCGTAACTCGCACTTTCGACACCCGCCTTAGTGGCTATTTCGCCTACTCTGATCCTGTGGCAACCGACCCGCACCTTCTTTGGACTACTCTTACGGGCAATCCTATTCACTCAACGCAGCCCCACGCTTGGCTTTCGAATGGCGCTTTCGAAGTTTGGAGATTACGATTACGATGACGAAGCAATACTTTACTGGGTCATCTCTAAACTGACTGAACGCATAACTCAATCCTGTCTCGGACCAATGACTATCTGACTTCCGACTCACTCTTCTAGCCTATAGTCTGGTTCTCCCAAGCGCCACTCTACTAAGAATCTATTCACTTCCCTCTATATGTAAGAACTGTTTTTGCTGTCAATAAGACCTGGCTTCTTGATAGTTCTGTATAGCCTTCGCCCTTCGATGCCACTTAATTATCATAGCAATTAGGCCTATTATTCCGATGCCACTGCTCTCCTTTTGGACTCAAGTCACTCAATGCTATCTCTCATTCCGCTCTTTTCCCGTTAAAACACCGGAAACCCATCCCAATCATTATTTTCATCCGTGATGCTCCGCAAGTTTCTGTTATGAAATCTTCTTTGTTCACCCCCTTTTCACTACTCCACTCATCAGAGCTTCATCGGTTGATCATCAACTATACGCTGATGACTCCTAAAGTCCTAATTATTAATCGCTTTCTGACCAAGCAGCTTCTCCGACTCATAGATAATCTTCTCCGTGTGATCCTAAGTAAGTCATAACCCAAAACTCATTGTGCTTAAGAGACTTTAGGGCCCCCTTTGTAGCAAATGCATGTATATTTTCAACTTTTGCTGTCATCTTGTTTTCTGGTTGCAATAAAGTGAATTGATTGATTGATTGACTAAGAGGCGGTGTTAAAGCGTTCCGTTGCAATTACAATTCTACGACGGTTTCACATCATTAAAATAAAATAGTAAAACATCAACGAGTTTGATATCAACAAGCAAAACACTTATAGTAGACCTATATTTTATTTCAAATACAGGAAGGAGACACAGCTCTAAATCTACTTTTAAAGCAAAGAAGTCTGAGAGAAAGCGGTGAAATGTATGAGTTATCGGAATTACTTATGAAGGCAGGAGCTAATCCTTTCCTTAAGGACGTGGTAAGTAACACGACGCAACTCACATTTCTGCTAATCAATTTTTCTACTAACTACCATAGAGTGAGAATTGTGAAATGCCCTATGGCTATGATGACAGAAGAAATCAGAACAAGTCTACTGTTTCCTCATAATTTCTAAGTCATGTACTTTGCTATGGCATAGTGAGTAATCCGAGTAAGCCAGAACAGAAGAACATCTGAAGAAATTAACGAAGACAAAGAAAGAGAGTTGGGCGATCACTGCGTTCTGAGGCCATTGTTAACGTTATGAGCACATGATGAGCAGTACCATCGGCAGGGGCGGATCCAGGATTTCTGGTTAGGGGGGGCGTAAATACTACCAATCCAAACCCGTAAATATATATATGAGTGGCAGCGCCAGGATCTCAGGTAGGGGGGCTG
Organism: Lumbricus rubellus; assembly: GCA_945859605.1. Taxonomy (NCBI): domain Eukaryota; kingdom Metazoa; phylum Annelida; class Clitellata; order Crassiclitellata; family Lumbricidae; genus Lumbricus; species Lumbricus rubellus. Next base: position 39,279,448 of record OX243813.1, read on the forward strand.
AAGCCAACTAGGCCTACAGCAAAAATTTTATGGAGCGCCGAAGGCGCGAAGCTGCGAGTGCCGAAGGCGCGAGGCCCATACCGACTAGGGGGTCTGGGGGAGCGTCGTAAGCTCCCCCAGCGGGGTCTGGGGCGGAGCCCCAGCCACCAACGCATTTTTTAGCTCTGTTGACCTCAACTAGAGCCATTTTTAGGCTCTTTTTTGCCAGCTATTTCTGAACGATAAAATCATGAAAACTCAAATAAGAAGTCGTTTTGCAGAGTCGCAGACTAGTGTTAAGTGGCAGAGAGAGTCGATGTCCGGTAGTCGAGCCCAGTCGCAATTGATGTCTCACATGTGAGTCGATGTATGACCGTCCGCCGCAGTTGAGGTCCGAAAATAAGATAATAATAATAACTTTTAAGCCGATACATGGACATTCATAGTTTTTTGCTTTGGTATGAGGCTGAGTCACATTTAGGGGCTTAACCCCATGACCACTCCCCTGGTGCCGCCAATGGCATAAGCATCTACACTATAATAATAATTTTTATGGTTGATTTCGTTGCCGTTGGTCATTGTCTAGTTTACTTATTACGAAGTATAAGCCGTTTTAGACATTTTCAGCTTTTTTGGGGGGGGGATGAGACACGTTTAGGGGGCTTAGCCCCTCTAGCCCTCTCCTGTCGCCGCCACTGATATGTATGAAATTAGATCATGCAAAACTATAATGATCCTTTTAATAGAAAATGTCGTGGAACTTTAAACAAATATATAGTTTCTCATATAAAACCACTGGTGTCCACTAAAGGTTAACAGTGAAACGATTATAAATCAGTTATCGGTTTTGATCATGCAACTCTTGACCCAAAAAGGAAATAATTAAGTGTCACATGCCAGTGGGTTAACAGTGTCATTCTCCTTGGATGCTTTCTGGCGTAGACATTGAGATTGTCATCAATGTCTAACTTGATGTCCTTGTGGACAAACAATAAAATGAGTCCTCGTTCATTGTGCTTTGGAAACACAACTTCACAAATCGCAGACTAGAATTTGCTCGCTCAACACTGCAAGCCGTGACAGAAGTGAGCAGCAAAATGTGAACTATTGTGGTAATATTTGGATACATAATACACAGGGAGCGGCTGTCAGCGAGGGTGTCCGACAGGGTGCTTGGTGTGCTGTTAGCGTTTCTCCGCGTCTACTGCCAAAGCTTTAACTCTTGATGAAAAGAATTCGGAGAAAGTAGCTCATCATGATAGTAATGAAGTATACCATCAGCAGTGAGTGCGTCGATGTTTTAAACATTAGATGCATGGAATGAGACTTACATGTAGACCACGAATTGCTTGCTTTGCAAGATCTCCAAATCGTAGGCTAAATTGCAATTATTTTAGTTTTATGTCAGTTTAGCTTTAGAACATTTCTGCAGATTTAGGGGGGGCGTACGCCGGCTCCGCCCCCCCCTGAATCCGCGCCTGATCGGGGCTAGGAAAGGACAAAATGTCTCCGGACAAAATGTCCCCGGACAAAAAGTACCCGGACAAAATGTCCCTGGACAAAAAGTTCCCGGATAAAATGTCCCCGGATAAAATGTCCCGGGACAAAAAGTCCCAGGACAAAAAGTCCACGATAAAATGTCCCAGGACAAAAAGTTCCTGGACAAATAGTCTCTTTAAAGAACATAAAATCGCACGTTCTTTCATGAGTCCCTCTGTATTTTGGCAGCAGTTATTTGCGCACAAAAATTTTTGTCAGTATTATTAGATCTATTTAGGACCCATGCTTTTCTAAATGTTCTAATCTAATGTAATTCCGACCAAGCAAAATAAGCAAATGGCATGATTGGAAATTACCAAAAATAGCGAATAGGTCTACAATGGCCCTACATAATAAAAGACAATAAAATAATGTGTAATATGACCTATATTACAATAATTATGATTATTAAACCTAAAAAATTAACCACTTTAGTACAACCAAGTAAACATTTGTAGGCAACTGAAAAGAAGCGTAGTAAATCTTTGCAAAGTGTCAGGACTCCCATGGCTGTAAACACGGTAATCCTGCAGTTGGGTGATAATGTGGCTTGCAAGGCCCGCTACTTGTTCACTGTTCAGGAATCGGAATGGACTCCAGCCCACTTCACCGTCTGAAGCCACCCGAGTCACGGCCCTGTCTACCTTCAGTGCACAACGGTTGTTCGCCGTACCCATAATCGCAGTCCCTGTCTAGAAAAGTCAAGGGTCAATCGCTTCTGTAGGAGAGAAAACACTAGTGAACTCTGCGTTGGAGTCCGACTCTGCCTCTTTCGTGGTGATCTAGTGGTCAGAGCGGGATAACAAGTCTACTCTTTCTGGGAATAAAGGGAAAGTGTGACAAAACGCCAAGGGTGGTAGGTCGGGTGCTGAGCAGTGTCAAAGACACCAGTGACTTGTTGGCGATCCAGCTCCACGCATCGGTTTATCATTTATGGCAGCAGAACCAAACCCAACGTAAGCTCCTGGGTGTCCGATGGATCTGCACTTCTGCGGTCCATGTGAGAGGAAAGACTGTTGTTATTCTAGAATTGATGTCATTGGGTGGGTAGCTAATGTCTATCCGGGGGCGTCATGTGTATTTGCATCGGCAGTCGTGAACTGATGATGGGCTCTCCACCATCTATCATCTAGCCTCCTCCTTATTCTAGTACTGAGTGCTGCAGATGATACTCTCCTGTTGTGCCGTGTGCTATGGGCGTTTTATCCTGGGACTTTTTGTCCGGGGACATTTTATCCGGAGACATTTTGTCCGAGGACATTTTGTCCGGGTCATTTTGTCCGGGGACATTTTGTCCGGGAACATTTTGTCCGGGAACATTTTGTCCGGGAACATTTTGTCCGGGGACTTTTTGTCCGGGGACTATTTGTCCGGGGACTTTTGTCCAGGGACATTTTTCCGGGACATTTTTCCGGGACATTTTGTCCGGGGACATTTTTTCCGTCCACGGTACCATTGTGCCAATGGACTCTGCACAGTGCACTGCACCGAACGTCCGGAATAATCTTCGTCAGGTAGACAGCTCAACAGTAAATCGAACCTCATTAAATAGGACTATTGAAATCCTTTACACATGTAATATCCTTACCTTAGACCTTAGTCCTTCCACTCACTTGTAGTGCATCAGGCGACACAGCTCCTCCACATCACTCTGTCCTCTGCAGCTGTCCTGGCCACCTCTCACGTCATTCCGCCGTCCTCCAGGTCCTGCATCACCATATCTCGCCAGGTCTTTTTGGGTCGTCCTCGTCTTCTCTTCCATCCAGTCGGAGTTCAATCCATTGCCTGCTTCACAATTCTTTCTTCAGTCGATCTGTGTTACTGTCCCAACCACAGCAGACGCAATTTCTTCATAATCTCTTCGAGTTTTTCCATAGATGTTCTTTTCCTTACGTCTTCACTTCTGATTTTATCTCTCAAGTAATCCCCAGTATCCTCCGTTGCCATCTATGATGAACTGCCTCTAGCGGCAGTCTAGCCTCTTCATGTTTCTGCTCCATACAGCAACACCGTCAGCACCAATGCTCTATATAATCTTGTCTTTGTTGTCATACTGAGCCCCGTGTCCCTCCATATGTTGTTTAGTCTTCCAAATATCGTATTCGCCTTTCCTATTCTGGTTCGGATATCATTATCACAATTGCCATTGTTCGCAATCACACTTCCCAGGTAGCAGAAGTCATCCACCTCCTCCAATACATCCTCTCTGACCTTGATGCACTCTGATGTTTCCCATTTTCCTATTTTCAGGATCTTTGTCTTTGATAATTGATCCATAAACCGACCAAGCTTGCCTGCTTCTCTACACAGCCCGTGAGTTGTTTCATTCCCTCCCATGAATCCTCTAGTAGTGCTATGTCATCCGCGAAGTCCAAATCTGCCATCTTCCCAACCTCTCCCATTCCAGGCCCCATCCCTCCTCATCTTAAGACTGGAGCTTAAGCTTCGTCTCATCACCCAGTCAATTGTTATCAAAAACAACAAAGGTGAAAATGCACCCCTGCGGCATGCCTCACCCCTGTGACGATCCGGAACCACTCACCCAAATTCCCCTCCACTCTGACCGTGCATCTACTTTCCTTGTCTTCTTCTGGTTCTATGCCCTAGGAGGTTAGGCTGTCCAATGTCGCCACTCTTCCCTCCGCTGGGCCTTCTCCTTTAGTGCATTTGCTCGGGATTCGTAGAGGGGTGGTCTCCCGTTGCCTTCCCCTCGGTGTTTTTAACGAGACACCATCTCCCTGCGTTGCGGAGTTCCGTCATCCGTCCTTCAGGATCTTCTCCTCTGGATTCTCGCATATTCCGGCGAGAACTCGGTCGCCCACCACGCACTTCGTTTTCGACAGAGGGGACGGCGTGTAGGTGGCGTGGTGGACTTTGAGCAGCAAAGGCTAGCCTATATGAGCAGCAGAGGCTATATGAGACGCTTGTTTACTCCATTCCCCATCTTTCCTTGTACATTCCTTTAATCTATATCTATAAGAAAGGATGTATGTTTGTATGTATATTTGTCCAGAATGCACGATCACAGTTTTGCAGCCACTGACCTGAAACATTGCATATAGATAAACATTTACCAGGAAAATTCAAGTACGCTATTTTAAGATCATTATTCACTTTAGATCCAGAGATATAGACATTTTAAAATTTCGCCATGTTAACACTATACGACGCCGATAATCGTACGCCGATAATGTTTTGTAATGAAACGGACTTTGCTTTTGGCGTGACATCATTCAGGACGAAAGCTTAGTCTCGCTCTCAGCTAGGCCAAGGAGTATATATCGTAACTAAGAGGAGCGGTGAGTTTAACCAGCAGAATTGCGGAAGACCTTCAAAGTATAAACCACAAAATAGGCGGCGAAGCCGCCCCGCAGGCCGCAGAGGCGGGTGGACCTGGGTTTGGGGACGAAAAATCTAAATTTCCCGAGCAACGCCGGATACCCCAGCTTGAACCCCAAATAGGCGGCGAAGCAGCCTCTCAGGGGCGCGAAGCCGCCCCACAGGGGCAGGTGGACCTGGGTTTGGGGACGAAAAATCTAAATTTCCCGAGCAACGCCGGATACCCCAGCTTGAACCCCAAATAGGCGGCGAAGCAGCCTCTCAGGGGCGCGAAGCCGCCCCACAGGGGCAGGTGGACCTGGGTTTGGGGACGAAAAATCTAAATTTCCCGAGCAACGTCGGGTACCCCAGCTAGTGATGTCTATAATCATGTAAGCTGATGATTTATCATCAACCACTGCAGGCCGGCATTTTATGGCCTGGTTTGAGACTCTCACTGCAGGACTTTGCTGAAAGCAGGACATGTGCGTTTCGATGGTTTATGCAAGAGGACTCAGTACCGACAATGCTGTTGGGACAGTGATAGATGTTACATGTAGATTGTAGAGTCTTGTAGACCTATGTGACTTGTGCATTTCTTGGCTGTAGAGTATTTGCTGCAGGCGTTGTGCATAGTCTACTTGGTTGGCAAACGCGTCGATCGTTGTGTCGTGTCAGCCTGGACTTCGTCTGGCGTCGTATAATGCTCTCTTCAAATGAATGCCCCACCCACCCACCCACCCACCCACACACACACACACCCACACACACACACCCACACACACACACACACACACACACACCGTAGTCGTCGTCTCTGCTGAACGATAGAATGATTATGATATCGTTGCAGTTAGTTATCGCGTCGCCTTGGAGTAGCGTCTTTCACGTCATCTCATCGCGCAGGCATGTACACTGTGTCCACGATAAAGTAGAACACACAATAAAGTGTCATAACTCGGTCAAAATGTTTAAAATTTGTCTGAAATTTTAAACACAACAACAGTGGCCATATTTACACGAGTTCCTAAATCCGAATAGAAATATTCGTGTGTTTTCCAAATTTATTAACGTTTGAGATGCAGCACAAAAAAATGGAACTTTCCAATATGCAAAAGCTGAAAGGAAGCAATATTCAGCTATAAATGGTGCTCAAAATGTCATTTTCACGAACACACTACCGTAGAAGTAGTAGTGTAGTAGCTGTCCCGGAAGACACTCGGCTTCATATCCGCAGCTGTGACCGCCTAGCAGTCCAGACCACGATCCGTGTACATGACATTACATATTATGGAGTATGATGCAGGAGAGGGTTTACCGGTTCAGAATAGCCAAAGTGGACAAACTCAAAATGCGCCTTGCCGACGAGTGGGCGCGCTTTGACCAGTCGATCGTTGATGCTGCTATCAGCAAGTAGCGTCACCGTCTAAGCGCTTGTGTTCGTATGCGGGGCACATTTTCAAGCACCAATTTTAACACTTTTAATAAGCAGATCTGTCATAACAATTTAATAACTATGCTAAGTAAACCATGCATATGCATAATGTTGCTTTACTGCGTGCTAATTCAGTCGTCAGATAGTTTGCTGCAAAGAAGAAAATTTAGGCGTTATATGAAAACACAGATTTTTTAAGACACGGTGCACATGTATATATATACACCGTGGTTCAAAAAAAAGTAAGCCAAATTGTTTTGCGCATATCTCTAATACCTGATGACATATCAAGCTACAATTTTCCAAATATTTAGAGAAGTGGACCAAGAATGTGATTCCAAAATATCATGATATAAAGTTTAGCGGACAAAAAGATATGAATATTTAAACTTCATATACCGACATTGCAGTTTACAAGCAATTTTTCTGTCAGATTCAATAAAAAAGTAAGCCAAACTGTTTTTCTTACATCTCTGATGTCTGATGAGTAATCATAAAAACCTTTTGCCAATATTTAGGGAATTGAACCAAGAATAGGATTCCAAAATATCATGTCATAAATTTGAAGGGATAAAAAGATATGGATAATTCAACTTCATCACCCGAATTTCCAGTTTTCAGCAAGTCTGTTATGGCGTCCATTGCGGTTTCGACGCTTGGCCGTTCCCATTTAGTCTTCATTGATCCTAGACCTAGAGTAAAACTTAATAGAGCCTATTATCGCGATGTTCTGCTGTCACAGCATCTTCTATCTGTATTCAGAAATCTAGTCCCAGAAGACAGCTTTGTTTTTCAACAGAACAGCGCCATCCCACAGAACCAAGGAAACCATCGAAATGCTGACAAGAGAGACGCCAGACTTCATTTCTCCCACATTATGGCCTCCGAACAGCCCAGATTTGGATCCTGTCGACTATAAAATGTGGAGCGTGTTGCAAGACCGAGCCTACCAGACAACAATCCATGATATAAAAGATCTGAAGCAAAGTTTGTTGGAAGTGCGGGATGGCCTGGACCAGATGATAATTTATCGACGTTGCTGTTGCCATTGCAATGGCGCCAGCGCCTCCAGGCTTGCGTGCAAGCAGGAGGGGGACATTTTGAGCATCTTATTTAAATAAATTATCAAACCATACTGCTGGGGTAATATTGGTAGTTCAATTCTCTACATATCTGGAAAATTTTAGAATAATTAATCATCAGGCATTGGAGATAATAAGGAGACAATTTATCGAATCTGACAGAAAATTGCTTGTAAACTGAAATTTCGGCATATAAAGTTTCAATATTCATATCTTTTTATCCGTTCAACATTATCTAATGAAATTTTGGAATCATATTCTTGGTCCACTTCTCTAAATATTTGGAAATTTTTTAGCGTGATATGTTATCAGGCATTAGAGATATATGCAAAACAATTTGGCTTACTTTTTTTTGAACCACGGTGTATATATTTATATATATATATACTGTGTCCACGATAAATTAGAACACACAATAAAGTGTCATAACTCGGTCAAAACAGTTAGGATTTGTCTGAAATTTTAAGCACAGCAACAGTGACCATATTTGCACGAGATCGTAAAGCGGATTAGAAATATTCGTGAGTTTGCCAAATTTATGAGCGTTTGAGATGCAGCACCGAAAAAATGGATCTTTGCGGCATGCAATTGCGGAAAGGAAGTGAAATTCAGCTATAAATGGTGTTTAAAATGTCCTTTTTGTTCACGAACACCAGACCATAGACGTAGAGGCCACTGTTTGATGGTCCGGTCGATGATCACCTGGTCAAACAGCTGCCATTCTTCAATCAGACGCACCCTACGGTTATCGATGTCATGAATACGGGAACGAAAAACGCGCTACTCCGGTACATGTACATGTAGTAGAGTCCATAATTATGCTATTGTCGACTGTGTTAAGATACTGTGAATTCGGCGGCCACAATGTTGGAAGGATGAAGTCGGACGTCTCTCGCTCCATGAAAAAGACGGCGTCGCGTGCTCGATGCGGAGGGGCGCCATCGTGTTGAAAAGACAAAGAACTCGCCCTGGGATATCCGGCATAAATTATGTCTGACAGTATCTTCTAGACAAGAGGGTTGTCGCGATAGTAAGCCTATGCCCCATTCACTTTGACACCCGGTGTAGAGGTTTCAGATTACCCCCTCCTAAACATTACCCCCCTGAAAACTGTAATTTGCATTCATCATCGCACTTATTGCACTATAAATATCAGAAAATTGATAGGCTACCGCTTCTTGTTTGGGTCTAAAGATTTTTATCCATAATCCCACTTCGTGGTTTGTTATCAATATTTTCATCTGTAACTAAAATACTAATCGCCACTGAATTTTACATGGAGAAAATGGCTTCGAGGCTATTATCTTTTTCCGATCAAAATATTGATAATAAACCACGAAGTGGGATGACGGATGAAAATCTTCAGACCAAAACAAGAAGCGGGATGATTTTTCTGATTTTTTGTGTGCAATAAATGCGGTGATTGATGCAAATCTAGTTTCCGGGGGTAATCTGAAACCGGTTTCAAGTTACCGGGGTGGGGGGTAATGTTTAGGAGGAGGTAATTTGAAACCTTTGCAGGCCTATTCAATGCAATCGATTTCAGTGCAGCCAAACTTCGAGACGCCGCTATATGAAAAATTGGTACTTCTGGGTTTAACAAGGTAGTGTGCTGATATGAGTCAGGTGAGGTGGAAAATTTATGATGGTGCTCTGCCCGTAGGCAGGTTCATGGCTTTACGCCCCTGGGGATGAGGTGAGTGAGGTGGTTTCCCGTTGCCTTCCCCACAGACAATGAAAACTTGCCCAAGGTCGCTCCGCAGGAGCTTGCACCCCTGCGTTCCACACGTGATAGCCCGAGATAATCTAAATCTCTGAAAATTCAATGTCAACTCCCAGCCCGGGTCTTCAACGGCAGTCCGTTGCAACCAACAGACGAATGCCGTTCGCGCTTACCGGTGTAGCTAATGAGGCTATCTAAAATTTATACATAGCATAAAATTTCAACCATTTTTCCATCTACCTTCCAAAAGTTATTAAGATCGGTGGAAATTTGACGAAGTTCCGACAAAAACAGTTTTGCACAGTTTTGTACAGTTTTTTAGACACGGTATATATATATTAATATATATATATATTATATACCGAGAACAGATCCGGTAGTAGATCAGCGCTGCCACTCCTTGGGTTTTTCACAAGATCTTGGGTTTTTTGATGCGAACTTGGGAAATGGGTTTTTTTGCGAAGAACTTGGTTTTTTCTTGGCTTTTTTTCCGCCACAACAAATCTTGGGTTTTTTCTCACGAACTTGGGAAATGGGGTTTTTCAGGGAAAATTTGGGTTTTTTGCTTGGGAACGGGAAATTTTTTTGACATTTCTAAAGATTTTGGGCGAATGACTAAAAAAAAGGTCATCAGAAACGTGAAAATATTTGAAGATTTGGGCAACTTGGGTTTTCTTGGGTTTTTTCGACCGACCAACTTGGGTTTTTTTTAGAGTGGCAACGCTGTAGTAGATGGACGAATGGACGGACGTCATAGGGCAACAAGTGCAGACAAGCAATTAAACTGACTTTTGTAACATTCGTTACACCTACATGTATGTCGCTAGGAAGAACGATTTTTGGAATAACAGATCACTATGCAAAAGCCTACACGCAGGCCCACAGCCTATGATATCGACAACACAACCGTCATTGATTAATGAGTTGGCGACATGGATATAAACACGCATTACTTCTTTCTTTGTCATATAGAGCCGAAAAGAGTTGCAACGTTTTGGCTGCTTTATGATGCCTTTGCGAGCGGGGTGGGGTCTTGTGATGGTCAGGTGGTAGGCACAGGGGCGGATCCAGGGGGCCAATCCGGCCATGCCCCCCCCATTTAGAAACGCCCATGTATCGTGGCCCCCCATTTGGTTTGAACAAGGTTATAATGTGTATATTTTCAAGGATTTGGACGAACTAATAGCGAAATGGTATGATTTTCCCGAAAATTTGGCCAGATGACTAAAAAAAGGTCGTCAACTTTTTTGGCGGATGAAATGGTATGATTTTCCCGAAATTTGGCCAGATGACTAAAAAAGGTCATGAACTTTTTTGGCGGATACGGTTTTTTCCCCATACCCAAGGTCAATAATTTTTTGTCCCCCCCCCCCCGTCCAAAGTTTCTGTATCCGCCCTTGGGTAGGCACTAGGCACCCATGCACTTTGTTCTAGGTAGTCCAACGTTTTGTCTGCGTACATTTTATCCTATGACTTTTGTCTTGGGACATTCTATCCTGGGACTTTTTGCTCAGCGAATTTTATCCTGGGACTTTTTGTGCGAGGATTTTTTAATTCGTGGACATTTTGTCTTGGGACTTCCCGGACTTTTGTCCGGGACTTTTGTCTTGTGAAATTTTTGCCCGTCCCCGTGTGAAATGGATCATAATTACGCTAGACTAGAGTCATTAGCAAAAATTATAATTTGGAATTGTAAATGCTCATTTATTATAGCGCTTGGTTTTATAAATAATCAAATGTGCTCTCGACATTATACATGTATATTGAGGCTTCATTTTACAGCACAAGTTCTCATGACCGCTGGTGTATAATTATCGTTATCGTAATCTCCAAACTTCTAAAGCGCTACTCGAAAGACAAGCGAGGGGCACCATCTAATTCACGAGCGTTGCTTTGCGTCAAAAGGTTTGTCTGTAAGAGTAGTCCGAGGTGGTCTGGGTCGAGTTACCGTAGGATCAGAGGGGCGGAACAGCTACTAAGGCGGGTGTCGTCTGGATTGGGAATCGAAGTGCATGGAGGATCAGATTAGAAAGGGTAAATAAAAGTGTCACTTTAGTTTCGAATGAAAAGCCCGAGGTGTGATGGATAGAGGAGCCTGGGGAGGGTGATAGTGTGTGATTAGGAGGGTGATAGAATGTGTTTGTTCATATGGTGTGTTCACTCAATAGGCCTATACACATATAATGTACATTGTACGTCGATGCAAAGAACCACGCAAATGCAGGTTTCACCAGATAACCACAAAATTCACAGAGTCACCAATTTTATTAAGTGTAGCATAAACAAATCTTTTGCTACAATGACTAAAAAACTGTTTTGATTCTTACAATATGTAGGAGCTGAAAAGTTACTGTTCAGTGAAAAAAAGTAACTTTCAAATGTGATCATATTTAAAATTTGTCCCTTTGCTATTAGGATGGCTTGGATGCCGTAAAATTAGCCACAGACAATGATTACCAGGATATACGTGACATGATATTGGCGTTGTGGATGAAAATGAAGGTGAGCATCATTACATAAATTGCTTCATTTGTAGCCTACAATACTGAAACAATTCCAAATTCAACTTAGGTCACATGTTTATCTCATAAGTAGGCTATGCGCATGCCAATTCTGATCTACAGGGTGGCGCAAAATAAACCAGACTTAGTTTTTGCAATTGCATCGCTTGAATAGTGTAGCGGACCAGGGGTTGGGCAAAAACACCAGGACCCGAGTACCAACCCCAGTCGTCAAGGTACCTTCAGTCAGTCCGCGCAGTAAGGCCTTGGCGGTAGACCAAGGACTAGCCTACTAGGCTTAAACACTTTTATTGAAGAAACCACGATGATCATATAGAGTTCAGGAGATTTATGTAGCACCACAATCGCTATAGCACTTCAAGAACGAACTGTTTGTGTCAATTTCTACAGCGCTGGAATCAGAGTTCGTGCGTCGACGCAGCAGTTTATATAGCGCCAGCGTTTGTACGTCGATGCAGCAGTTTATGTAGCGCCAGCGTTTGTACGTCGATGCAGCAGTTTATATAGCGCCAGCGTTTGTACGTCGATGCAGCAGTTTATGTAGCGCCAGCGTTTGTACGTCGATGCAGCAGTTTATGTAGCGCCAGCGGGAATGGACGAAGCGTTCAGGAATCGAATCGGCGTCGTCGAGCACAGCAGGCAATAACGCCTGCGTGAATGGACGGAGTAGACACGAAGCGTTCAGGAATCGAACCGGCGTCGTCAGGCTCCAGCGACGTTGACCGTCGTCGAAGGCAGGACGGACCTCGTATCCGTCCCTGCAGCACCAACTGCAGACCGTCGTCGAAGGCAGGGAAGACCGTCGTCCCGGTCCCTGCAGCACCAGCCGTTGACCGTCGTCGAAGGCAGGACGGACCTCGTATCCGTCCCTGCAGCACCAACTGCAGACCGTCGTCGAAGGCAGGAAAGACCGTCGTCGAAGGCAGGGAAGACCGTCGTCCCGGTCCCTGCAGCACCTGCCGTGGATCGTCGTCGTAGCAGCTTCGTCCGTCAGCTAGGTTACGGTAGTCAGAAACCGAACCTCAGTCACGTGGAGGAGCACCTGAAGAGGCCGAAGGTTCGAGCTCGAGGCACAGATTCAGGATTTTACCTCTCTCCACAACAGTGTCACTCAACAAACGTTTTACCGCTCGTCAAGTCAGATCATCAGCCAGCTACTACGCGTTTTACGGCGTTCTTCACCAGGCCATTCGTCTGCCCCGAAGCACGAAAATGAAATGTTCAGGGCTTAACGACACTGTTTCATATCGAAGATGATTAGTGTCGGAGGCAGAGAACAACCTCACACTCCACGTTTATATTGCGACCGAGCCACCCGCTGTAAAGATCCCCGCCCGGGAATTGAACCCGGGCCGCCGGCGCGGCGAGCGGGCTACAACCCACTCGACCACGCAGGATCTTCCCCCGAAGCACGGGCAAAACCTCTCTTATATAATCAACAGCGTAGGCTAAGATCCGCAGGCCAAGATCCGTAGGCCAAGATCTGTAGGCCAAGATCCGTAGGCCAAGATCCGTAGGCTAAGATCTGTAGGCCAAGATCAACAGCCCAAGCAAGCGGACAGCAGCGCCAGCTGCAACAGCCGCAGCTGCGGCGCAGCAGCGACAGCTGCAACGCAAGCAATAACAGTAGCGGCAGCAGCATAGCAAGCAGCAGCGGCAGCGTAGTAATAAGCTGCTGCTGCAGCAGCAGCAGCAGCAGCTGCAACGCAGCAGCGTGCCAAAACTTCAACAATAGGCCTAATCAAAGTAATTATCGCCTTAAAACTATCATTAGACAGAAATTACACAGAAAAATGGCATTGGTTTGGCAATTAATATAACATTGAATGAACTGTAAAATTTCAGAATTTTCTGAATGCGTAAGAAATTTCAGTCAAAGTGATGTTCAATAAAATTATGTCCTCAGTTTGCAACGCTAACCAATGATAATCGCTTGCGAAACTGTCCAATAGCCCGGTTGATAGTGTCCTCGCTGATATAGTCCCAGCATGAGGTCAATTTTCTGGTTCAATAAAGTCTACATCAAGGATTACTGCCAGACATTATAGCTCACTCTGGTTACAATTTCACTTTCCAGCAGAATGGAGCACCTGGTCATCGTTCACGAAAAACAGTTGCTTTTCTCACTGCTCACGTTCCATACTTTATTGAACCAGAAAATTGGCCACCGAACAGTCCGGACTTGAATCCCGTAGACTATTCGATCTGGGGACTGCTTCAGCAGCTTGTCTGCAGGCAGAGAATTCGAGATATTGAATATTTGAAAGAAGTTCTAACCGCATGCTGGGACGAAATCAGCGAGGACAAAACTAATAGTCCGGTTTATTTTTGCGCCACCCTGTACAGTGTAGCCTATGTAGGCTAAAAGATCAGAATTAGCACACGCATACTTATGAGATCAGAAATCATGAGCTGATACTTTAAAATTGCGATTGGTCATGTAATTTTTGCCAAGACTTAGTGTTGTTTAAATTTATGGAGTCTTATGTTTTTTCGGTTAATTTAGTGTTGTAATAAATGAAAGTTCTAAGAAATTGTAGGCTATATAGGCCTAGTGTATAGCACCACTTGAAATAGACCTAACGCTAAATTAGGCACATGGTACTAAAATATAATCGCTGCTAAACCATGCAGCTGCTTTTCTGAGCCAAATTCCATGCTGAGCAGCAACGGAAGCAGCCAAAGGAGGAAAGGAGTCCACAAAAAAGCTTCTCTTGCGACTTTTAAAAATAAAACGCAGACTGCCGGTGGGTGAGGTCATTGAGAACGTTACGAAACGTTACCTGGGTGGGTGGGTGGGTGGGTGGAGCTGAACGTTACGATCGAAATGATCAAATGCCACTTCAAACAATTCATGATGATGTGATCGAAGTTTACACTTCGTTACATTGATTTAGAACTTAGCCGAAGTAGGTCTAGGCCTAGGCCTATTTATCTGAATAAGATCCAGCAGTAGCCTAGATACCAATTAGGGCCTAGGCCTACATGCCAGGCCAATTCTGCTCTCCTATAGTTTTACCAACGGAACAACGTGGCAGGCCTAATTCTCCTTAAATTCTTGACATCGAAGAACCACTTTGAAGCGTGTTTTACTTAGCGAACACGATTTCAAACATTTAAAATTAATGCTTAACAAAACTCGGCAATATTTATATTAATAACTAGCGTACCGGTACCCGGCCACGCGTTGCTGTGGCTGAAAAGAGCATCCAACCATCCCTCCCTACCTCCATTCCACCTCCCCTTCCCCTCGCCATCTCCTCGGCTTGACCTCCCCGGATTTTGACCTGGCACCGGAACGGAAACGGAACGGAAACGGAACGGAAGCTCTGGCTATTGCGGACTTGATTTGATATAGCGCCGGTGAATAAGCTGGTCTCCCTGACGTGGCTTTTGTGGGCGCTGAGAAATTCTCGAAGATTTACATTACATTTTACATTCCCTTCCCCTCGCCATCCTCTTTCCCCTCCCCCTCTTCCTCACCTACCTCCTTTATTCCCCTTACCCTTTCCCCCTTACCCTGCCCTCCCCTCCCTTTCCTCTCCTACCTTCCCCTTCCATTATTTTACCCTCCCCTTCTCTCCTCCCTCCCCTTCCCCTCCTCCTCCTCCTCCTCCTCCTCCCCCTCCCATCCCCCTCCCTTCCTCCGAGCGGTCTGCTGATACCGGTTACGCAGGTAAGAAGTTGACTAATTTAAGGCTGACTTCTTCTTCTGCTTTCTTCTTCTTTAGGTTAGCTGCCTCTCGCCAGGTCCAGATGCCCAACGACGCCACTCTTCTCGATGTTGTGCTTTTTCTTTGAGTTTTCCATATCCATCCTCCATCATCCAGTCCAAGAAATTTTCCCTAGGTCTTCCTCTTCCCCTCCATTTTGCCCTCCACTATGTCTCTTTGCAAGGAGTTGCCTCTCAGTAAAATCCTATCCAGTTCTTCTGCCTTGTTCTAATTGTATTCATCAAGGATCTTCGATCCCTCTTCAACCTTCTTCAGTACTTCTAAGGCTGACAAGCAACTCCAACGCTTATTATAATTTCAATTATATGCTTCTAATTAATTTTGACTCAAATTTTCACAGGTTGGAGATACAGAGTTTGACAAAAGTGAACTGAATGAAGAAGATGTGACTTCCGATGACAAGAAATCCAAAGGCATATGTGCGTTGTCTTGATGCAAATCTGATATCTCGCTCACGTATCGATTATTGACAATTTATTGTAGGATGCTGGTAGTAGGCCTAGGCCTACTATAGGCCTACTAAGTGTGCGTTGGAAACCTATGCTACATGGAAACAACTAAAATTAAAGTTTTGATCAACGAGATACCAGTTTCCATTTATTAACAACCAAATGACATTATTCTGTACGTAGGGCTTACATTAAATAGCCTGCGCGTCACAATGCTGTTTTCTATACTAAAATCATACATGTTCTCTACTAGAACTTATCCCGCCCGTTAGCTGCATTGTAAGGCGTCCTGATCGTACGTGGTACTGCGCCATATATAAATTGTCGTAATTATTATCATTGTTATTATTATTAGTTTAATTTTCATTACTAACAACATCATTATTTCCGCTTCAACCTATCTAAATGGTGGACCATAAAAAAAGTAACGCCCTACGGTTTTTGCCAATATCTTGGCAAGAAGTAAGAATTTTGAATTGAAATTTTACAGTCTTAAAGGTAGGCTAATTCATATCTACAGTGGTGTGAAAAAGTTTTGCGTTTCTATGCATGATTTCGTCTGTATTAAGATGAATAATGTACTTGTAACTCTAACGCCTCTGATCACGTGACGACCAGGACGTAGGGGAACAACTCATGGTCTTTTCAGAGTTTTATTATTATTCACGCAGCAGGTTGACAATAGTAAACAGACAGTCTCTTTCGACTAATTAAGCAATTGCTAAACTTCAACACCTTAAACTACAACGCCGATGACGACCAACCCTGACTAACCCTCCTCACTGTTCTACCCTAACTCTTTTCTACCTTGATGGAATCTGGCAACGACGACCCCTGTCCTTTATCCTTCAGTCCTTTTATACTGACGCTACTCTCGCTTCTTGCCTACGCGTCTTCATCTGATTGGGCACTAGCAACCTTCCTGCTCCGTTGCTATAGCAACCCATCGGTGTCTGCTCTCTTTGCCTGCATTGGCATGCAGTTAATCCGATCCCTGTCCTTCTGTCTGTCTGGCCTCTTGCTCTCCTCCTCCTTCTCTCTCTCTTCCCTCTGTGCTCAACTGTCTGCCCCGTCTGTCCAGCTGTCGTGTAACATCACTCACTCGCTTACTCACTCACTACCCGTCCGTCTGTCTGTCTATCCTTCATTCTCTCTGTAGGCCTAGGCCTACTGTCTTAACTGTCAACTACCTCCGCTACATAACCTTATGCATGTGGGTGTTAATTGTAGGTTTTATAACTCTTTGGTTAGAGTTCATAAGCATATTTATGTAAATTAACGCGATGAATGTTCGTTTACCACCCCGTAAACGAATAGGACATAACCTCGAGAAGGACTATGGTACCCATAAAGTTCCTGTGTTTACTAACACCACTTTTACTAATAACGTCCAGGGTTATAATGCAAGGTTAAATTTGGCCTTAAATAATGGAGGGTTAAACTTAAACTTAAATAATGATGGTTATACTAATAATTTGAACTCGCATATGAACCCTATTCAAAACCCTCATAACACTTCTAATGTTTGTAATTTATCTTCTTACAAATTATTATCAGATGAGGTTTCGTTATTAAATTTAGGACTGTCCTTCATTCCCTCAACCAACTTAATACCAGACTTGGTAATAGAGGACTCTTTGTCGAAGATCACACGCTCTCTAAAATTAAAAGATTTCTTTGGCAATAAGGATAGCAATAAAGACGCGACCGCAAGGAACAGAGAGCAATGGAGGAGGATGACGTCGTCGACTCTGATCCCCGATCCGCAGCAATGAGGATGGGCACGACGACGACGACGACGACGACGACGACGACGAATAAAGACGCATTGGATGATAAAAGTAAATTTGATCGCCTCTTTAAATACCCGGGCGATTGGTGTCCGCAACCAGAACAGATTTCTGCCAACACCTTAGATCTGGTTACAAAGTTGGAGGAATGCACGACAAATATTTTATCTGAATTTGAAACTAAGGAATGGACTAAAAATATTTTATCTAATTTTGAAACTAAGGATAACGGCCTACTTTATATTTACAACACATCCAATAACTTATCGTACGGACAGAGATCCGCTATTAGAACTTTAAGAAATAATGATAATATTGTTATAAAACCAGCTGACAAGGGAGGCATGGTTGTGCTGATGAATAAAAACTCTTATATTACGGAGGCTTTTAGGCAATTGAATAACACCAAATATTATGTGAGGATACCTAAAACCTTGAAATTTGATATTTTACCATTAATCAACGACATTGTTGATAGATTATATAATAAGAGTTTTATTAGTTTTAACCAAAGGGAATATCTACTCGCCAGTAAGGATGACAAAAATAGAGCTTTTTACATGTTACCTAAAATTCATAAACCATACCACAAATGGCCACAAACTGATATGCCGGAAGGGAGACCGATCATTTCTGATGTGGGATCCGTCACACGCAGGATAAGTGAATATATTAACTATTTTATCAATAAAGTCGCACACCAGCATCCATCATACCTTAAGGACTCCTATGATTTTGTTAACAAAATTCGAAACGTGAATATTGAAGCTAACGACATTTTGGTCACGGGGGATGTATCTTCCCTTTTTACCAACATGAATATCGATAGAACTCTTAATGTCGTTAAGCAAGCATTTTTTAAATACCCAACTCCATATAGACCAGACAAAGAAATTTTATCTCTGTTGGAAATTACCCTTAAAAATAATGATTTTTCTTTCTGTAATATAATCTTTTTGCAAGTTTTTGGTATTGCCATGGGGAAGCCTTTCTCTCCGGGCTGTGCTGATATTTATTTAGAGGAGCTCGATTATGGGGCAACCAATAAATTCCAACTGAAACCCAGACTATATTTTAGATTTTTAGATGACATTTTTTTGGTATGGCCCGGTTCTGCATTACAGCTAATTGAGTATGAGAGCTTCCTTAATTCCCTGATTCCTGATATTAAAATTTCCTTGACATATGATATGGATAGAATTGATTTTTTGGACACTACCGTGTTTAAGCACACAGTAGGTGACATCACTACCCTTCAGACTAAAATATTTTTTAAGGAAACTGATACACACCAACTCGTACACACCTCATCCTTTCACCCCAAACATACCTTCAACGGTGTACTAAAATCCCAACTTTTACGTTTTAAACGCATCTGTTCCTTCAAAAGCGACTTTGATTTAGCCTGCCACACACTGTTTGCATCACTTAGTAAGAGGGGATATAGTCGTAGACGTCTTAGGCAAAACAAACATGACATATGGAATTTGATAACCAGTAATAAAACGAAGGCCAACCAGGAAATTCTTCCCCTGGTGATTCCCTTTGGAACTAT